>SJYA01001725.1:72493-91058 GCA_006410615.1 Neotragus moschatus
GAAGAAAAGTTATGACCAACCTAGATATCATATTCAAAAGCAGAGATATTACTTTGCCGACTAAGGTCTGTCTAGTCAAGGCTGTGGTTTTTCCAGTAGTCATGTATGGATATGAGAGTTGGACTGTAAAGAAGGCTGAGTGCCAAAGAATTGATGCTTTTGAACTGTGGTGTTGGAGAAGACTCTTGAGAGTCCCTTGGACTGCAAGGAGATCCAACCAGCCCATTCTGGAGATCAGCCCTGGGTGTCCTTTGGAAGGAATGATGCTGAAGCTGAAGCTCCAGTACTTTGGCCACCTCATGCGAAGAGTTGACTCATTGGAAAAGACTCTGATGCTGGGAGGGATTGGGGGCAGGAGGAGAAGGGGACGACAGAGGATGAGATGGCTGGATGGCATCACTGACTCGATGGGTGGAGTGAACTCCGGGAGTTGGTGATGGACAGGGAGGCCTCACGTGCTGCGATTCATGGGGTCGCAAAGAGTCAGACATGACTGAGCGGCTGAACTGAATAGTTGATCTCAATCCTTATACTCATCCACTGAGTCTCATTCCATAATTATTGTCTGAGTCCTTACCACATGTCAAGGTCAAAGTCAGTTGCTAGAATACAGTTCTTCACAGACTGTCAACATGGTCTTTGCCTTCACATGTCCCTCACAAATCCGCTGAGAAAGCTGTAGAGAATGCACTTGTGGACACAGAGGGGGAACAGAGTGGGATGAACTGAGAAAGTAGCAGTGAGACATGTACATTCTCATGTGTAGACCTGATGTGTGTGTGTGCTCAGTTGCTCAGTCATGTCTGACTCTTTGCAGCTCCGTGGGCTGTAGCCAGTCAGGCTCCTCTGCCTGTGGAATTTCCCAGGGAAGAATACTGGAGTAGACTGCCATTTCCTACTCCAGGGGATCTTCCCAGTCCAGGGATGGGAAGTGCTGTACCCTAGTGGCAAGCTGCTGTACAACACAGAGAGCTCAGTCTGGTGCTCTGTGATGACCTACAGGGATGTGGAAGACTATAAGAGGGAGTTTCAAGAGGGAAGGGATATACGTGTACTTACAGCTGGTTCACATTGTTGTACAGCAGAAACTAATGCAATATTGTAAACCAATTATCCTCCAATTAAAACTTAAAAAAATGTAAGTAAACATTCCAAAAAATAACTCCCTATTGCATTACCTTTGTGATGGAAAGAAAAGACTAAGACAGAAAATAAAGCAAAAAAGCATTTTATACGAGGTGAACAGGGACAGTGATACTTAAGCAGACATGTGAAGAATGGGGAAGAAAAGAAGTAAACACAGAAGCATTGAGCTAGCAAACAAAAATCCCAGATGTTTGAGGATTGCTAGAAGACCATCTTTGGATGATGGTCTCTCAGCTTATTAGAACAAAAGGGGGAAAAAATAAAAAAGGGTAGCAGTTTACTTACAAGGCGACATTATTTCAAGAGTTGTTCCACAGTCTGGTTCAGGTTAATTAGAGTTGTTATCATTCAGGTCCTAACATGGTCTCTATTTCAATTGACAAAGCTCAACATTGGTATGGAGAAGCATGCCAAAAATTACTAATGAGACATTTACAATGAATGCAGATAAAAGACCACTGTCAAAAACCAGATCATAACTCACAAACATTGCAGTGATCTGAGCTGCACCAGCACCCTTTAATGTTAAGCAGATCTGGTAACTGGATCACCCTAGGAAGGGTACTTTACATTCAAATTGAATCTAGAACCAATATCCAGCTCCTGCCAGATTTAATTAACCTATGTCTGCCCATCTGGTCTTCTCGTCTACTAGATGAAATATGGTAGCCATTTCAGCAGACTTCTGTTAAACAGATCTCTACAGACATTATTTATTTTTCCCTCTCAAACAAGTACCAGGGCAAGGGTCTGATGCTGTGGCTACCTGATGAAACATTTCAAGTAGGAGATAATCAGGGATTTGTCTAAAATAATAATAGATTATAAGAATGCAATTTAATTTCTAATCTGAAAGGTGCCCCCGAATGTGATGGCCAGAGTGATTTATGCAACCTAATATTTGGGTTGATGCACAGTGTATTTTCCATAAGCTTCTGAAATAGAAGCACAATTTATTCTACTTCAGGAAAAAAAAAAAAGATTGCCCTAATTCTTCAATAAAATGATTTATACACAAACCGTCGTATGTCAGGAAGGCTTTAGAAATGTGTTTAGCAATATTTTGAAACCTTAGGAGGCAAATAGGAAAGTAGAGCAGAAACAGGGCAGAGGGCAGGGAGAAGGGAAGGAGAAGTCATGAGTGAAATCCAGGCACCATCAGGACCCACAAATTCTGCTTTGTGGCATTTTATTCTTTGAATCTTTTCTTCTTATACACAGTAGGCTTGATGATGTTCTGTTTGCACCCAGGAGAGTTAACGAAGTTAGGTGACCTCTTTACTGCAATGTTTATACAAGAAGTTGTTCTGTTCTTTCAGGTTTTGTATTCAGCATTTCTTTATTATCCATTAGTTTTTCAATCTTTATAAAATTGAAGTGGAGAGAGATCTTTTTCGTTAGTCTTTACAGAACTTAGAATCCGGTGGCACCCTTGAGTTTCTTAGCTTTTTCATCTCTAAGGTTAAATTCTTAAAATTGAAAAGAATGACCGCCTCTTGAAAATATAATTGTAAAAACTGCCATCCAATCCTAACGAAATATGACAGTAGGGAAAAATAGATCAAAAGTCTTATCTATACCAATGGCCTCTTTAGGTCAATGAGATGGCAGTGCTTAAAAGTGAAGTGTCAGTAGAAAATTTGCATTTTTTTCTCATAATTTTCTGTGATAGGTTGGCAGTGCTGATTAGAGTCTGTCACTTGGAGGCATCTGAACTTCATCATTCTCCGTCTGCTTTCTATGTGCTCCGTGAGTTCTGAAGGATATTTTCAAGGATGATGAGGGATGGAATCGCTCTTAAAGTATATTTTGAATCTCATCCAAAAGAGCTGACACAATAAATCTTCAAACTATTTTTGACCATATGTCACAACTCTTGAAGGCAAATGAAGGCTCTTGTAGCTTGAAAGGATTACTTAACACTGACAGCTGTTAAGGCATTTATCCTGAGTTTTCCTCTTTCTTTCCATCGAGATTACATAAGATGGCATGGCTTGTGGGCTGGACCATATGTAATGTGCTTGATGTATGATGTGACGTCACAGACATTTCCTATGTTCCTTCGTGTTTATCCATCTCAGTTCATCTACAAACATCTATACCAACTGAGTGCCCCAGGCTTGGGAATGTACAGATGAGATCATATAGAGTTGGAAAATGTGAAAGAGAAGATAGAACAGGTCATGAAAAGTATGACATAAGGTTACCTAAAAAAAAAAAATCATTATTGTATCAGAGCTGAGCCAGTTGGCTCGGGAACATTCAGACTGGCAATGAAGAGATCTAGATTTTAAACGAATGTGATTTAAGGCAGCTCACCAAACCCCTCTAGGGCTCAGTGACTTCAGATATGAAATGTATGGCTTAAATTATTCTATCTTTGAGATTTCCCCATAGTTTTCAAATATTCCTATATAATTTTAAAAGACAATGTAGACGGAATCTATTACGTGTCATAGTTAAACAGCTTAGCAGTTTGTAGGTGATCTTTTGGAAACCAGTGACTTTCATTCTGCTTTATTTCTTTTTGGCTGTGCTAGGCCTTTGTTGCTGGTCCTGGGCTCTCTCTAGTTGCAGTGAGCAGGCTTCTCAATGTGATGGCTTCTCTTCTCTGGCTACAGAGCCTGTACTCTATAGAGTGCAAGGGCTCCACAGGCTTAGTTGCTTCACAGAAAGTGGGATTTTAGTTCCTGGATCAGGAATGAACCTGTGCCTCCGCATCGGCAGGCAGGTTCTTAACCACTGGACCACCAGGGAAGGCCTAGAAATCAGTGAATTTTAAAGCTGTCATAAAAGGACCAAAGTCCTTCACAAGCTTAATAAATACATTTGTAATAAAAGGAGGAAATATTTTTTGCACCTAAAAGTTCAGAAGTTCAGAAGAAAACTTTTATTTTCTCAAAGTACATTTTTTTAAATTATTTTAATTGGAGGATAATTGCTTTGCAAAATTGTGCTGGTTTCTGCCATACATCAACATGAATCAGCCATTGGTATACACATGTCCCCTCCCTCTTGAACCTCCTTCTCACCTCCCACCCCATCTCCTGAGTCACACTGTAAATTCCCACTGGCTAGTATCTACCTGCTATAAGATTTTTTTAATTTAACTTTTTAAACTTTTTTTTTCTGATTCTTAAACTTCAGAGAAAGAGCAATGGAAATTTTTAGAAGGAAATCTAAATAATTCTTGAAGATGTTCAGTAGGCAAACTATCACTGAATATAGTTTGAGCAAAGTGTATAGCTCTTTCCTCAGTAAGCAAAGCTTTAAAAAAGATATCACAGATGTATTATATGGTTCAACACCAGCAGAGTAAAGCTGGCTTGCAATGAGCTTCCCAGGGAATATGTACAAGACTCAAAGTCCAGTTTCCAAGGGTAACTGCTGACAATTGGTATCACTTCTTCAGACATAAAACATATCAGCTCCTGATATTTTTCAAAGTTTTACCAAGGATCAAGGACAGACATGGATGTAAACAAAATAAAAAGCTTGACTATTTTTAGACTAAGAAAGGAAAGCTTTTGTCTAATAAGCAAGCTTCACTTAATCTGGCTTCAGGCTAAACATTGGTTTCTAAATGCTAGCCTTTTGTCTGCCTGCATAGGAGAAAGAGAGTTTGAAAAATTACCCCGTCTCTGGCAGGACTCTGAAGATTACAGTCCAAATACATTAAGGGTGGGGCCTAGAAATCCATGTTCTGAAAAGCCTTTCTAGATGATGGCTGGCAAACAGGTTTGGAAAATGAAGATGCTGAGTTGGTTATGTTCACATTTGAGTTGGAGCTAGAATTTAGTTCCTACAAGTTATTAAGCTGTAACCAACTATGTGGTATAGTAAAAATAAAACCTAACTTACAAATATTATATCTTTCAGATAAGAGATATTTGAAGACCACGCACACACACAAAAGAAACAAAAAACCTTTGGATTTGTCACTGCCAGATTCCTTCAGGAAGTGTTTACTATCTACTCCTTAATTCAAGCTAGATTAAGTTTTAAGGACATTGGGGGCAGGGAGGGAGGTGGAACTGAACAACTGACGGAGACCTCATTGTATAAAATGGTCCATATGAATCATATATTCATGTACACATTATAATAAAACCAGTATAAATGAGTTGGTGTGCAAGATACACAAAAAATATTTTTAAATCATGTTACTCAAATCTGAGTTTACATAAGGGATAGCACACTAATGATGAATTGCTAAAGACAGGAGCACATCACAAGAAGAGAGATAATACTAATTATTCTGTTTATCTGATCAATGTAAAAAAAAATGATTGATGTGATTTTGTCCAAATTGTGGAGGATTTGGGCCACACTCTTTCAAAGGAATGGCATTATTTGTTGCTGCTAGATAATTATATTTTTCATTATATTTTTAAAATAAATCAAGAGTTTCCCTTTTCATAGATGACAATGAATACTCTTCTTAATATTTACATATATTAATGCTGCACTGTAGAATTTGGTCATGGGGATAAGTTGGTGACTTTTACATAATTATCATTATCATTAAATATAATAGTAAATGCAATGTTCTTTATTAAGTAAATGTGTTTGTGTAATTTTTAACTTAACTATTACATAAAATTAACTGTAAAGCATGTGAATTGAAACCTTTAACTTAAGACATCATGGCCAAAGGCTCTCTATTTCAAAGCTGTCAAATATAAAAACTGATAATACTGCCAGAGTTTTCCCCAAGGTTGAAGAACCAGCNCCGTTAAATAATAGTAAATGCAATGTTCTTTATTAAGTAAATGTGTTTGTGTAATTTTTAACTTAACTATTATATAAAATTAACTATAAAGCATGTGAATTGAAACCTTTAACTTAAGACATCATGGCCAAAGGCTCTCTATTTCGAAGCTGTCAAATATAAAAACTGATAATACTGCCAGAGTTTTCCCCAAGGTTGAAGAACCAGTGGTAATTAAGGAACATTTATCCAGTCAAAAAACAGAGACACAAAATGCAGTATGGCATCAACTTGGCTGCCACAGTCTCTCTCAAGGTNTCATTAAATATAATAGTAAATGCAATGTTCTTTATTAAGTAAATGTGTTTGTGTAATTTTTAACTTAACTATTACATAAAATTAACTGTAAAGCATGTGAATTGAAACCTTTAACTTAAGACATCATGGCCAAAGGCTCTCTATTTCAAAGCTGTCAAATATAAAAACTGATAATACTGCCAGAGTTTTCCCCAAGGTTGAAGAACCAGCGGTAATTAAGGAACATTTATCCAGTCAAAAAACAGAGACACAAAATGCAGTATGGCATCAACTTGGCTGCCACAGTCTCTCTCAAGGTCAGGAGATCCATCACAGTGACAGCAGTTCATAGCTAGAAACTGGGCAGAACGACTCTAACGAGTAAGAAGCAAATACAGCATTTTGTAAAGAAGCCAGGTAGACATGGCCCTGTAAGACAGGTGCCGCCAGAGACTCCCTGAAGTTATTCCAACCCTGTTGTGGAGATGAAAGGCGACGAAGCAGGTGATGGTGAACACACATCAGGAGCCAAAGAACAGAGTCAGTCTCCAGGTTTACTCGAATCTTGAATAAACATCATTGATGTAGAAAAGTCTGTGTGGTTTACGTCTTCCAAACCACAGTCTTGGTCATTTAAGCCCAAGTTCAGATATCACATAGTACAATTGCAGGGGATAGTGTTTACCTGGAATACACTGTCATTATATTCTGATAGACCAACAAAACTTGCAGCACTAATTTTATAATTAAAAAGAGTGTGCCTTAACTGTGTCAGAGTATCTTAAGGTAATAACAAAGCATCTAAATGAAGAATTAGGAGAAAATAGAGTACATACAAAATCTCCAAAAACCACATTGTACATTCATTTTATGTTAAAAGTAAGACAAACTGACAATGCCGGCTTAGAAAACCCCAGGACCAGTAATTTTCCCTCAACTCATCTCTGTAAACAAGCAGTAGTGCGTGGAGACTCTTGGGCTAGAGTACAATGACAACTCTATTTTTTATACTCAGTTGTTTTCACTTGAGCAGTCAATAAATCTTGTCATAATTGTTTCAGTTACAATCCAGTATTAGGGAGAGAAGTAAGCCAAATAATTATTTTTGTTTTTTTATAACTAAACACCAAGTAATACTCCTTTTTCTTTCAAAAGATCATTTATATCAAGTATTTCCTTAACATACATATGAAAAACTGGGCTTGAAATTTTCAATAAAATCCACCAGTTAAACTAACTTAGAAAAGGATCATTTTACTTAATGGTTTCAGCCCAAATTCATTTACCCCAAATTACCCTACAAATATAGTGACAGCAAGTGCTAAGTCATGGACCCTTTGGAATAACTCCACTGCGACTAGATGGCATATATTTTTAGACATAAAAGGTATTGTTTCTTGAGAATAAGACAAATGAACATAATTTTATAATAAATAGTATGTTGTCATAAGAGACTTCAGGAGAAATGTATGTGCTGTGGAATCGAGGAAGAAAAATAAGTTGTTTTGAAAATATTATAAATGTTTACACTGTAAGCCTCTAGTTCCACATTAACCAAACTTTTGTGCGGTTGCTTAGTCACTAAGACCTATCTGACTCTTGCACCTCCATGGACTGTAGCCCGCCAGGCTCCTCCATCCATGGAATTTCCCAGGCAAGAATACTGGACTGGGTTGCCATTTCCTTTTCCAGGGGGTCTTTCTAATCCAGAGATCGAAACTGTGTCTCTTATGTCTCCTGCATTGGCAGGTGGTTTCTTTACCACTAGCGCCACCGGGTAAGCTGAAATATAGAAGATAAAGAAAAAAATAAAGAAAATGTTCATCACATTTTCTGGGAGGCGNATTTCCCAGGCAAGAATACTGGACTGGGTTGCCATTTCCTTTTCCAGGGGGTCTTTCTAATCCAGAGATCGAAACTGTGTCTCTTATGTCTCCTGCATTGGCAGGTGGTTTCTTTACCACTAGCGCCACCGGGTAAGCTGAAATATAGAAGATAAAGAAAAAAATAAAGAAAATGTTCATCACATTTTCTGGGAGGCGATTTCTATGTTTACATGGTCCCATCCCACTGTCTCAATTATGAATGCTGCAGCTTTTAGCTTCAGAGGACCCTATAGGTTTGCTATGAATGATTAAGGGCTCATAAAGTTTTTACTAGCACATTAATCTCCAAATGCAGAGAAAAATCAAGAAACTTGTTAAAATTCTCTACTCCTCACACAAGGTTGCCACAGGAAACACGGTAAATAGAATAGCGGTAGGTCCTCAAGACGGCACCTAAACACATCAACTTCAAAGGAAGGCTATCTAGACAAAAACCCAGATTCTACTTTCAGTGAATTGGCCAAAAAAATAAAGAGAACTTTATGTTACACGGTTCTTTCTGAAATGCAACCCCCCATGAGGAGCAAGTTCATGACGTAGAATTTAGAGACACAGAAGATGCTTGATATTTGAGAAGGGGTCCCTAGTCCCTTGCACAGAGCATCAGGTCACCCAGNTATTTGCTAAGCTGCCTAATGATTTACATTTTTAGCTGGAACGGTTCTGCATTCTAACTTCCATGTCCAATCCTCAAGTGGAATTTTTAATTCATCTACTACATGAGATAAACCAGTTATAGAGCAAATTCTTGCTTCCTGAATATGGGGAATTTGTTGAATATCTCACATTTTTAAAAGTAGCTAGAATTTTGTTTTATGCATAGCAAGTCTTCAGTTTTTTATAAACAAGTCTTGGGCAACAGAAAATGTGTATTCAAATGATTGCTGATCTAGTTGTCATGCATGGGAGTAAACAGCAATGCCCTGTCTCCCTTTTGGCATGGATTGTTCAATGAATCCCGAAAAATCAGTGCTTCTTAAAATGTGGTCTGTAGACTTCCTGCTTTCAAAATATCACGAAGTGATTCACAGACTCCACCTAGGGGAAACAAGCCTGCCAAATGCGTGTCAAAACTTTAAGAAACACTGATATATTGACTCTCCTCTCCTCCTGACTTACTGGCTCAGCATTTTGCTAAGAGCTGTGGGGAAGGGAGGAACATGAGCTATGTCCTCTCTGTTCCTCCAAGCTTACTGTCTGGATGGGAGATGTGACTAATCCACACAAAACAAAGGTAAACAACTCAAGCAAGAGTCAAGTCTGGTCCTTGGATGGATGCTACAAGCTATAAGCGCTGCAGGAACTTCATAATTTTATGAGTTACAGGGTACCTGGTGTCTTGAAAGAGGTAGAATGTGCCTTACGCCTAAGGGATGGGTAGAATAGAAATAAGCAGAAGTGGCAGAAAGGCAGTTTTAGGTGAGGGGAGAGACATGGGTGGTGACATAGAGATGAGCAATGACTAGGGTGTCTTAACCTGTCTGGGTGCAGGGAGACAGATTCTGGAGGGGAGATGTTGAAGGCTGTTCAGGACTTCAGACTCCTTTTATATGGATTCTGGGGCATTCGAAGGTTTATATTTGGGGGAAGTAATACTTTCAGCCTTCTGTATCCTTTGGTTTCAGAAGGGCCGACTGTGCTATACCATATTATGTAAGGGACTTGAGCATCCATGGGTATTGATATCTGCACAGGGTCCTGGAACCAATTCCCAGTGAATACTGAGGAATGACTGTAGAAAGCTTTGTTAGGAAGATTAAATATTATGCATAGATGATGAACTCAATGGGGGTGATCTAAAACCAGCACTTTTGCTGAAAGAAGCTTTACCAACAACTCAGTTTCGGATCCTTGAATAAATAACCATGAGAATAAAGAGGAAGGTACCTGGAAAGAAAGAGGAGGAAAGTTGAGCACTTCATCAGAATATTCAATAGGACTTTGTGACTGACAGGACAAGGAGGATGAAGGGGGGAATGAATCAACTCTAAGGTTCTGTGCCTATGGCTGGGAGAATGACGGTGCTAAAGAGGGATGGGAGGGGAACTGGTCAGAGACATGAGGATAATACATTCATTTTTGTCATATGGGGCTCAAAATGAAGAAAAGCCATTTGAATGGAAGTCTGCACTTGGCAATATATATTAAGGAATGGATTTTGGAGATGATAACTGGATTGTAGATACAGGTTTAGAAAATTGGAAGAGAAGCCGTAGAATAATTTTGTTTTTTGAAAGAGATTGTGTAGTAGGAGGGCTTCCCTGGTAGTTCACCTGGTAAAGATCCCATCTGCAATGCAGGAGACCTGGGTTTGATTCCTAGTCAAGAAGATTCCCTGGAGAAGGAAATGGCAACCCACTCCAGGATCCTCACCTGGACAGTCCCATGGACAGAGAAGCCTGGTGGGCTACAGTCCATGGGGTTGCAAAGAGGCAAACACACCTGAGCGACTAAAGAACAAAGGGCCAGGAAGAGAAAGTATGCTCCTTGTCTCATACTAGCTGAGTGGCGTTANTGATTCCTAGTCAAGAAGATTCCCTGGAGAAGGAAATGGCAACCCACTCCAGGATCCTCACCTGGACAGTCCCATGGACAGAGAAGCCTGGTGGGCTACAGTCCATGGGGTTGCAAAGAGGCAAACACACCTGAGCGACTAAAGAACAAAGGGCCAGGAAGAGAAAGTATGCTCCTTGTCTCATACTAGCTGAGTGGCGTTAAGGCTGCCTCAGCCTCAGGTTCTGTATGTGTGGTCCTAGGTCTTCTAGAGTGCTTGGCAATCAGGTGGTAATTACCCTCATTATCATGGTATCAAAGAAGCCAAGATGGCATGGTACAGAACAAGCCTTGACTGAGAAGATAGATTTGTCTTGGCTTTGGCCTCTACTATCATGTCAGTGTGGGCAAATCGGCTTTATGTCTCAGTTTCTTCCATATAAAGTGGACTTGATACCATTGTCCTGGCCACCTTGTGGTTATGAAGATAAAATGAGATAACCTGAGGCTGCTGCTGCCTGGAGAATCCCATGGACAGAGGAGCCTGGCAGGCTACAGCCCGTAGGGTTGCGAAGAGCTGGACGTGACTGAAGTGACTTAGCACGCAGGCACACATCTGTAAGGAAGTGCTAACAGAAAGCCTGAGCAGTGCTGTCGGAGAGCAGTCTAGGAGAATAAAGACTGAGAAAAAATTGTGTCACCTCAGCCCTAGGTGTTTGAATAGAAAATACCGCTGCACTTGGCTGAACCTCAGCCAAGTCTCAGTGGGGAATGGCAGGAGAGCGAGGAAGAACGGTGTTGGCCAGAAGCAGGTTCTGGCATCCACACTGGAAAATATTTCGGCTACGAAGAGTGCATTTGGAGTGGCAGCCCACCCCATCCTTCACGTCCTAAAAGTGAACTGTGCCTCGAGCAGGGCTGAGACATGCCCGCGGGGGCCAGCTGAGTGGAGGGTAGGAATCCGGGTCTATTCTGAAACTTCCTGCTCAGCGAAAGGGTAGTGAATGCACGGAGCTACCCCAGGTATGCCTGGGGGCCTGGAAGGCTGCTTCTCTCACAGAGAGGCTATCACAGTGAAAGCCAGCCCCTGCACCTCACCCTCACCTCAGCCCCTGATGTTAAATTAATTGGCCCTCTGGGGGAAGTGAAGGTACTTGCAGGCTAATCTTACAGCTCTATAGGTTTAAGAGTCTTCCATGAATAGATGAACACTTCTGGAAAGATGGAGTAGACAGTTTTTCCTTATCCCTCTTGCTAAATACAGCCAAAATCTCTGGACATNGAAAGTTGAGCACTTCATCAGAATATTCAATAGGACTTTGTGACTGACAGGACAAGGAGGATGAAGGGGAGAATGAATCAACTCTAAGGTTCTGTGCCTATGGCTGGGAGAATGACGGTGCTAAAGAGGGATGGGACGGGAACTGGTCAGAGAGATGAGGATAATACACTCATTTTTGTCATATGGGGCTCAAAATGAAGAAAAGCCATTTGAATGGAAGTCTACACTTGGCAATATATATTAAGGAATGGATTTTGGAGATGATAACTGGATTGTAGATACAGGTTTAGAAAATTGGAAGAGAAGCCGTAGAATAATTTTGTTTTTTGAAAGAGATTGTGTAGTAGGAGGGCTTCCCTGGTAGTTCACCTGGTAAAGATCCCATCTGCAATGCAGGAGACCTGGGTTCGATTCCTAGTCAAGAAGATTCCCTGGAGAAGGAAATGGCAACCCACTCCAGGATCCTTACCTGGACAGTCCCATGGACAGAGAAGCCTGGTGGGCTACAGTCCATGGGGTTGCAAAGAGGCAAACACGCCTGAGCGACTAAAGAACAAAGGGCCAGGAAGAGAAAGTGTGCTCCTTGTCTCATACTAGCTGAGTGGCGTTAAGGCTGCCTCAGCCTCAGGTTCTGTATGTGTGGTCCTAGGTCTTCTAGAGTGCTTGGCAATCAGGTGGTAATTACCCTCATTATCATGGTATCAAAGAAGCCAAGATGGCATGGTACAGAACAAGCCTTGACTGAGAAGATAGATTTGTCTTGGCTTTGGCCTCTACTATCATGTCAGTGTGGGCAAATCGGCTTTATGTCTCAGTTTCTTCTATATAAAGTGGACTTGATACCATTGTCCTGGCCACCTTGTGGTTATGAAGATAAAATGAGATAACCTGAGGCTGCTGCTGCTGCTAAGTCGCTTCAGTCGTGTCCAACTCTGTGCGACCCCATAGACGGCAGCCCATGAGGCTCCCCGTCCCTGGGATTCTCCAGGCAAGAACACTGGAGTGGGTTTCCTTCTCCAATGCATGAAAGTGAAAAGTGAAAGTCAAGTCGCTCAGTCGAGTCCAACTCTTAGTGACCCCATGGACTGCGGCCCACCAGGCTCCTCCATCCATGGGATTTTCTAGGCAAGAGTGCTGGAGTGGGGTGCCATTGCCTTCTCCAGATAACCTGAGGAAGTACATGCAAATTGCAAATTACCATACATCCAAGGGGCTTCCCAGGTGGCACTAGTTAAAGAACCCACCTGCCAGTGCAGGAGGCATAGAGATGCAGATTCGATCCCTGGGTCAGGAAGATGCCCTGGAGGCAGGTATGGCAACCCGCTCNGATAACCTGAGGAAGTACATGCAAATTGCAAATTACCATACATCCAAGGGGCTTCCCAGGTGGCACTAGTTAAAGAACCCACCTGCCAGTGCAGGAGGCATAGAGATGCAGATTCGATCCCTGGGTCAGGAAGATGCCCTGGAGGCAGGTATGGCAACCCGCTCAAGTATTCTTGCCTGGAGAATCCCATGGACAAAGGAGCCTGGCAGGCTACAGCCCGTAGGGTTGCGAAGAGCTGGACGCGACTGAAGTGACTTAGCACGCAGGCACACATCTGTAAGGAAGTGCTAACAGAAAGCCTGAGCAGTGCTGTCGGAGAGCAGTCTAGGAGAATAAAGACAGAAAAAATTGTGTCACCTCAGCCCTAGGTGTTTGAATAGAAAATACCGCTGCACTTGGCTGAACCTCAGCCAAGTCTCAGTGGGGAGTGGCAGGAGAGCGAGGAAGAACGGTGCTGGCCAGAAGCAGGTTCTGGCATCCACACTGGAAAATATTTTGGCTACAAAGAGTGCATTTGGAGTGGCGGCCCACCCCATCCTTCACGTCCTAAAAGTGAACTGTGCCTCGAGCAGGGCTGAGACATGCCCGCGGGGGCCAGCTGAGTGGAGGGTAGGAATCCGGGTCTATTCTGAATCTTCCTGCTCAGCGAAAGGGTAGTGAATGCACGGAGCTACCCCAGGTATGCCTGGGGGCCTGGAAGGCTGCTTCTCTCACAGAGAGGCTATCACAGTGAAAGCCAGCCCCTGCACCTCACCCTCACCTCAGCCCCTGATGTTAAATTAATTGGCCCTCTGGGGGAAGTGAAGGTACTTGCAGGCTAATCTTACAGCTCTATAGGTTTAAGAGTCTTCCATGAATAGATGAACACTTCTGGAAAGATGGAGTAGACAGTTTTTCCTTATCCCTCTTGCTAAATACAGCCAAAAACTCTGGACATTATACATGTAGGATAAATATAAAAAGACTCTGTAGTGAAAGTAGCATTCTTGTAAGACATTAACCTAGATGGAAACCTATCTGTACTACAGCAAGAGAGAGAAGCTGGGTAAGGGGGATGGTAGCTAAAACTTGCAGTGACAGAACTTGAGAATGCGGAGGACCCTCAGCTAAAATAAACACTTAAAAAGTGGAAATTTGACAGGGATAATTATAAAATCTTGTAGTAGGATTCTTTAACTATATGAATAGAAGAGGAGGGTCATGGTGAAATTGCAACATATAAATAAAAAATAGAGGAGCTTTATTTAACCATACGTTAACTCTCAGTTAGCGGGGCAAGCCAGCTTCCCCACTAGGTGAAGAACTGTTAATCTTGTTAACTCAAGGTTTACCCAGAACCAGGAGCTGAGAGTTGGCCATGCCTGGGGCTGAGCAGAGTCCTGAATGTACTGAGAGCTCCAGAGCAGAGGTGGTGGCAGAAACCTGGACTCTGGTTGAAAGAACTGAGGATTTGCAGTCTGCACAAGAGAAGATAGGGTGGGTTATGATAGCTGATAGGTGAAGTCGCTCAGTCGAGTCCGACTCTTTGTGACCCCGTGGACTGTAACCTACTAGGCTTCTACGTCCATGGGATTCTCCAGGCAAGAATACTGGAGTGGATTGCCATTTCCTTCTCCAGGGGATCTTCCTGACCCAGGGATCAAACCCGGGTCTCCCCATTGGAGGCAGACGCTTTAACCTCTGAGCCACCAGGGAAGCCGCTGTGTAAAAATACATTAAGAGCTGTCAAGTGGCATAGGGACTGGGTGTGTTCTACATGACTGGAGGATGGAGCTGTGGTCAACCAGAACTTAAGAGTGAAAAATGAAAATAGCCTGGTTTGCCTCATATGGTGGTGAGTTTCCTATCACTGGAGGTGTGTAAGCAAAGTTGGGCTGGTCATTTATATAACAGAGGAGGTATAATAGACAGTATACATTAGATTATTAATCTTGTATCTTTTCAGAATCACAGATCCCTGTTAGAGAATCTGATAAAAACTTTGGAATCTCTGCTCAGGAAAGTGCACTTACAAATACCATTTGGGGCACAAATTCTGGGATTTTTCTGGAGACCTTTTATGGATGGAGGAATCAAGTAACTTCCTACTCATAAAAAATCAGTAATTCCAGATACTCTCATGTAGATCACTGTTTATACAGCAGCAGGAGTTTTATGGTTTAATAAAATCTCATTTAATCATCCATTTATTTATTCAGCAAATATTTATTAAGCATTTACTATGTGTGTGTGTGTTTGGATACACATACACACACAAAGTATGTAGCTGAATGAAAGTGAAAGTGAAAGTATTAGTTGCTCAGTTGCGTCCTACTCTTTGAGACCTCATGGACCAGAGCCCGCCAGGCTCCTCTGTCCATGAAATACACCAGGCAGGAATACTGGAGTGGGTAGCCATTTCCTTCTCTAGGAGATCTTCTCAACCCAGGGGTCAAACCCGGGTCTCCTGCTTTGCGGGCAGATTCTTTACCATCTGAGCCACCAAGAAAGCCCATGTAGTTGAATAGTGATACCTATGTACGTGACCAGAATATAAAAGTTAATGCAATAATTACAGCATAGTCTATTATGAAGAGTCTAAATTAAGAAGTCTGCATTCCATAAATTCTGTTTTGTTAGTTTCAGAAATGGGCTGTAACTGAATTTGTGACTCTCGAAGGGTTACTGAGCCATGCTCTTTCCAAACTGGCCCTGGTGAAGTTGGAGAGAGTGTGGATTTGGAGACACGAAGCTGGATACCCATCTTAGCNATGGCCTCACTGACTCAATGGACATGAGTTTGAGCAAACTCTGGGAGATGGTGGACAAGGAAGCCTGGTGTGCCATAGTTCATGGGGTCACAAAGAGTCAGATTTGACTGCTGCTGCTGCTAAGTCACTTCAGTCGTGTCCAACTCTTTGCGACCCCTTCCCTGGGATTCTCCAGGCAAGAACGCTGGAGGGGGTTGCCATTTCCTTCTCCAATGCATGAAAGTGAAAAGTGAAAGGGAAGTTGCTCAATCGTGTCCAACTCTTAGCGACCCCATGGACTGCAGCGCACCAGGCTCCTCCGTCCATGGGATTTTCCAGGCAAGAGTATTGGAGTGGGGTGCCATCGCCTTCTCCTATCCCTTTTGCTAAGTACAGCCAAAAACTCTGGACATTATATATGTAAGATAAATATAAAAAGGCTCTGTAGTGAAAGTAGCATTCTTGTAAGACATTAACCTAGATGGAAACCTATCAGTACTAGAGCAAGAGAGAGAAGCTGGGTAAGGGGGATGGTAGCTAAAACTTGCAATGACAGAACTTGAGAATGCAGAGGACCCTCAGCTAAAATAAACACTTAAAAAGTGGAAATTTGACAGGGATAGTTATAAAATCTTGTGGAAGGATTCTTTAACTATATGAATAGAAGAGGAGGGTCATGGTGAAATTGCAACACATATAAATAAAAAATAGAGGAGCTTTATTTAACCATACGTTAACTCTCAGTTAGCGGGGCAAGCCAGCTTCCCCACTAGGTGAAGAACTGTTAATCTTGTTAACTCAAGGTTTACCCAGAACCAGGAGCTGAGAGTTGGCCATGCCTGGGGCTGAGCAGAGTCCTGAATGTACTGAGAGCTCCAGAGCAGAGGTGGTGGCAGAAACCTGGACTCCGGTTGAAAGAACTGAGGATTTGCAGTCTGCACAAGAGAAGATAGGGTGGGTTATGATAGCTGTCTAAAAATGCATGAAGAGCTGTCAAGTAGCATAGGGACTGGGTGTGTTCTATATGACTCTCTATGGAGGATGGAGCTGTGGTCAACCAGAAGTTAAGTGTGAAAAATGAAAATAGCCTGGATTACCTCATATGGTGGTGAGTTTCTTGTCACTGGAGGTGTGTAAACAAAGTTGGGCTCATCATTTATATAGCAGAAGAGGTATAATAGACAGTATAATTAGATTATTAATTTTGTATCTTCTCAGAATCACAGATCCCTGTTGGAGAATCTGATAAAAACTTTGGAATCTCTGCTCAGGAAAATGCACTTACAAATACCTCTTAGGGCACAAATTCTCGTATTTTTCTGGAGACCTTTTATGGATGGAGGAATTAAATAACTTCCTACTCTTAAAAAATCAGTAATTTCAGATACTCTCATGTAGATCACTGTTTATACAGCAGCAATAATTTCATGGTATAATAAAATCTTGTTTAATCATCTATTTATTTATTCAACAAATATTTATTAAGCATTTACTATGTGTGTGTGTGTTTGGACACACAAATACACACACAAAGTATGTAGTTGAGTGAAAGTGAAAGTATTAGTTGCTCAGTTGTGTCCCACTCTTTGAAACCTCATGGACCTGAGCCCTCCAGGCTCCTCTGTCCATGAAATACACCAGGCAAGAATATTGGAGTTGGTAGCCATTTTCTTCTCTAGATCTTCTCAACCCAGGGGTCAAACCTGGGTCTCCTGCTTTGTGGGCAGATTCTTTACCATCTGAGCCACCAGGAAAGCCCATGTAGTTGAATAGTGATACCTATGTACATAACCAGAATATAAAAATTAATGCAATAATTACAGCATAGTCTATTATGAAGAGTCTAAATTAAAAGTCTGCATTCCATAAATTCTGTTTTGTTTCAGAAATGTGCTGTAACTGAATTTGTGACTCTCAAAGGGTTACTGAGCCATGCTCTTTCCAAACTGGCCCTGGTGAAGTTAGAGAGAGTGTGGACTTGGAGACACCAAGCTGGATACCCATCTGAGCTCTTCCAATGGCCTATGATGGCTAGTCTCAACCTCTATGGGAAGGGCTAAACGGTGGATCTATATGATTCTACAGCATCCAGATAGTGATGTATCATTTGTCTATTCACTGTTTCTATGTACTGGTACACATCTGTGTATACTGTAGTCATTACTAAAGTATACAGCTGTTACTGAACCAGCTGTTACTTTAGATAACATTCCTTTACTGATTATAGGAGATCCTTGGGGTTGGGGTAGAGAAAGGTGTTAATTCTCTCTCTGATAGTCTCCATCAGCCATCTAAATAAACAAACTATTTTCTCAATTTGATATAAAATGTACAATTGTGTTTTTTAAAATCTACTACTTTTGTTATTTACAAATGAACACATCATCAAAGTAAGAGCAAGGTGTTCTCTGTACAAATGGAACTTCAAAGTACTGTCAACTGACTTCTACTCCAGCCAGACTGTAGCCCCTAAGCATCATCATATATAGAAATTTTGGAGATACTACTATGGATCACACTATTAATTTGTTTCAGTTCAGTTCAGTCACTCAGCCATGTCCGACTCTTTGCGACCCCAAAAATCACAGCATGCGAGGCCTCCCTGTCCATCACCAACTCCTGAAGTTCACTCAGACTCACGTCCATCAAGTCAGTGATGCCATCCAGCCATCTCATCCTCTGTCAGCCCCTTCT
>SJYA01001725.1:92501-171295 GCA_006410615.1 Neotragus moschatus
TTCTAACTGTTGCTTCCTGACCTGCATATAGGTTTCTCAAGAAACCTAGGTCAGGTGGTCTGGTATTCCCATCTGTTTCAGAATTTTCCACAGTTTATTGTGACCCACACAGTCAAAGGCTTTGGCACAGTCAATAAAGCAGAAATAGATGTTTTTCTGGAACTCTCTTGCTTTTTCCATGATCCAGTGGTTGTTGGCAATTTGATCTCTGGTTCCTCTGCCTTTTCTAAAACCATCTTAAACATCTGGAAGTTCATGGTTCACATATTGCTGAAGCCTGGCTTGGAGAATTTTGAGCATTATTAGCAAACCTTTTATTGTAGATAATACAAGGTAAATTGCAACCCAGCAGGTTTACATTATCAACTTTGAATTTGAGTGGTTTTTTTTAAATTGGATCCATGGCCTTAAGAGATGTGTTCCTGTTTTCTTTTTTACCATAAATATGAGAAAGGATACAGACCTAGTATTGTTTCCTAGGAGTTGTATAACATTTTAAAGATCAAGCATTTCCTGTTTAGAATTTGTATGTTTGCATATCAGAAGTATCAGAAGTAAGAATTGGTTTCATTTCTATGAATAGTGTAGAGCAGTTTAAAAATGTTTTCTTTAAAGAGAGATCATGTACCTATCTTGAAGGTGAACGTATATTGAGTAGGGATGATTACTAGTGGCCTGTCAAGGCCATCTGTGTTATTTTTACTTTTTTTTTTTTTTAAGTGTAGTAATCTTCTCTGTGCTCAGCAGTTATCTAACCATTGTAATAACTTTCCAGAACACTGGTTCCTGAAAGGAATCTTTGTCAATCTGTTAAAAATAAAAAAGCTCCTCCATCCAGCCAGATGGAGGGCATCAAGGTCAACCTTTAACTGTATCACTTAACACATAATTAACTTAATTAACTGTGCCTGCACTGTGATGGTTCATGTGAAGATGTCTTTTGGATATTGGATTTAGGTTGACATGCTGCATTGAATAATCACATTATTATGAATCTTTCATCAGTACCATCTTTCTAGATTCCATATATATGCGTTAGTGTACAGTATTTGTTTTTCTCTTTCTGACTTACTTCACTCTGTATATTAGGCTCTAGGTTCATCCACCTCAGTAGAACTGACTCGAAATGGGTCCTTTTTTATGGCTGAGTAATATTCCATTGTACATATACACCACACCTGCATTATCTATTCATTTGTCAATGGACATCTAGGTTGCTTCCATGTAGCTCTTATAAATAGTACTGCAATGAATATTGGGGTACATGTATCTTTTTCAGTTTTGGTTTCTTAAAGGTATATGCCTAGTAGTGGGGTTACTGGGCCATAGAGTGGTTTTATTCCCAGGTTTTTAAGGAATCTCTATACTGTCTTCCATAGTGACTGTATCAATTTACATTCCCACCAACAGTGCAAGAGGGTTCCCTTTCCTCCACACCCTCTCCAGTATTTATTGTTTCTACCTTTTTTTTGATGATGGCCATTCTGACCAGTGTGAGGTAACTACTATCTCACAGTTTTGTTTTGCATTTCTCTAATAACGAGTGATGTTGAGCATCTTTTCATGTGTTTCTTGGCCATTTGTATGTCTTCTTTGGAGAAATGTCTGTTTAGGTCTTTTTCCCATTCTTTGATTGGGTTGTTTGTTTTNCCAGTGTGAGGTAACTACTATCTCACAGTTTTGTTTTGCATTTCTCTAATAACGAGTGATGTTGAGCATCTTTTCATGTGTTTCTTGGCCATTTGTATGTCTTCTTTGGAGAAATGTCTGTTTAGGTCTTTTTCCCATTCTTTGATTGGGTTGTTTGTTTTGTCTACTATTGACTTGTATGAGCTGCTTGTATATCTTGGAAATTAATCCTTTGTCAGTTGTTTCATTTACTATTATTTTCTCCCATTCTGAGTGTTGTCTTTTCACCTTTTTATAGTTTTCTTTGCTGTGAAAAAGCTTTTAAGTTTAATTAGGTCCCACTTGTTTATTTTCGTTTTTATTTCCATTACTCTAGAAGGTGGATCATGGAGGATCTTGCTGTGATTTATGTCATAGTGTTCTGCCTATGTTTTCCTCGAAGAGTTTAGGAATTATTCTATTTTCATCCTTTTACATGTAGCTGTCCAGTTTTCCCAGCAGCATTTATTGAAGAGGCAATCTTTGCCCCATTGTATTCTTGCCTCCTTCATAAAAAATAAAGTGCAAAGGTGCATGGGTTTATCTCTGGGCTTTCTGTCTTGTTTTACTGGTCTATATTTCTGTTTTTGTGACAGTCTCCATACTTGATGGAGAAGGAAATGGCAACCCACTCCAGTATTCTTGCTTGGAGAACCCTATGGATCGAGAAGCCTGGCAGGCTATAGTCTATGGGGTCACAAGAGTCAGGCACGACTTAGTGACTAGAGAGAGAGAGAGATACTGTCCTGATGACTCTAGCTTTGTAGTACAGTCTGAAGCCAGGAAGGTTGATTTCCCTCAGCTCCATTATTCTTAAGATTTCTTTGGCTATTTGGGGTCTTTTGTGTTTCCATGTGAATTGTGAAATTTTCATTCTAGTTCTGTGGAAAATGTCATTGGTAATTTGATAGGGATTGCATTGAATCTGTAGATTGCATTTGGTAGTATAGTCATTTTCACAATATTGATTCTTCCAACCCAGGAATGGAATATCTCTCCATCTGTTTATGTCATCTTTGATTTCTTTCATCAGTGTCTTATAGTTTCCTATATACAGTTCTTTTGTCTCCTTAAGTAGATTTATTCCTAAATATTTTATTCTTTTTGTTGCAATGGTGAATGGGATCGATTCCTCAATTTCTCTATCTGGTTTCTCATTGTTTGTATATAGAATTGCAAGTGATTTCTACGTATTGATTTTGTATCCTGCAACTTTGCTAAATTCACTGATTAGCTCTAGTAATTTTCTGATCATACCTCTAGGTTTTCTATGTACAGTATCATGCCATCTGCAGTGAGTTTTACATCTTCTTTTCCGACCTGGATTCCTTCTGTTTATTTTTCTTCTCTGCTGTAGCTAGGACTTCCAAAACTATATTGAATAATAGTGTTGAGAGTGGGAATCCTTGTCTTGTTCCGATCTTAGAAGGAACGCTATCAGTTTTTCACCACTGAGAATAATGCTTGCTCTGTGTTTATCATATTTGGCCTTTGCTATGTTGAGGTAGTTTTCTTTTATGTCCATTTTTTGAAGAATTTTTATAATAAATGGGTGCTGAATTTTGTCAAAGGCTTGTTCTACATCTATTGAGATTATCATATGGTTTTTATCTTTCAATTTGTTAGTATGGTGTATCACATATACACATATTGATTTGTGTATATTGACAATGAATCCTTGCATCCCTGGGATAAACTCAGTTGATTGTGGTGATCTTTTTAATGTGTTGTTGAATTCTGTTTGCTAGAATTTTGCTTAGGGTTTTTGCATCTATGTTCATCAGTGATATTGGCCTCTGATTTTCTTTTTTTGTGTGTTGTTTTTGTCTGGTTTTAATATCAGGGTGATGGTGGCCTCATAGAATGAGTCTGGAAGTGCTCCTTCCTCTAAAATTTTTTGAAAGTGTTTTAGAAGGATAGGAATTAGCTCTTCTCTAAATGTTTGATAAAATTCACCTGTGAAGCCATCTGGCCCTGGGCTTTTGTTTTTTGGCAAATTTTTATCAGTTTTGATTTCAGTGCTTGTAACTGGGTTGTTCATGATTTCTATTTCTACCTGGTTTAGTCTTGGAAGATTGAACTTTTCTAAGAATCTGTCCATTTTTTGCAAGCTATCCATTTTATTGCCATATAAAGTGTGAAAGTCGCTCAGTTGTGTCCCAAGTCTTTGTGACCCCATGGACTATACAGTCCATGGAATTCTCCAGGTCAGAATATTGGAGTGGGTAGCCTTTCCCTTCTCCAGGGGATCTTCCCAACCCAGGGATTGAACCTAGGTCTCCTGCATTGCAGGCAGATTCTTTACCAGCTGAGTTACAAGGGAATAGTTGCTCACAATAGTCTCTTATAATCCTTTGTATTTCTGTGTTGTCTGTTGTAATATCTCCTTTTTCATTTCCAGTTTTGTTGATTTGATTCTTCTCTCTCTTTATCTTGATGAGTCTGGCTAAAAGTTTATCAATTTCATTTATCTTCTCAAAGAACCAGCTTTTAGTTTTATTAAACTTTACTATTATTTCTTTCATTTCTTTTTCATTTATTTCTGCTCTGATCTTTATGATTTCTTTCCTTCTCTTTGGGGGTTTTATGTTATCCTTTATCCTTTTTCCAGTCGTTTTAGGTGTCTAGTCAATGTTTTTCTTACCTGCCTTTTGATGAGGTAGAGTTGTATTGCTGTGAACTTCCCTCGTAGAACTGCTTTTGCTGCATCCTATGGGTTTTGAGTTGTGTTTTCATAGTCATTTGTTTTTAGGAATGTTTAAATTTCCCTTTTGATTTCTTCAGTAACCCATTCACTATTTGGAAACATCATTTAATCTCCATGTGTTTGTGTTTTTTATAGTTTTTTCTTCTTCTAATTGATATCTAGTCTCATAGTCTTGTGGTCAGAAAAGATGCTTGATACAACTTCAGTTTTCTTAAATTTACTGAGGTTTGATTTGTGACCCAAAATGTGTTCTATCTTGGAGAATGTTCCACGTGCACTTGAGAAAAAAGTGTATTCTTCTGCAGTTGGATGGAATGTCCTGAAGATATCAAGGTGATCCACCTAGTCTAATGTGTCACTTAAGGCTTCTGTTTCCTTATTAATTTTCTGATTTGATGACCTGTCCATTGGTTTAAGTGGGGTGTCAAAGCCCCCTACTATTATTGTGTTACTGTCAATTTCTTCATTTATGTCTGTTAGTGTTTGTCTTATGCATCGAGGAGCTCCTATGTTGGGTGTATAAATGTTTACAGTTGCTATGTCTTCTTCCTGGATTTATCACTTGATCATTATGTAGTGTCCTTCCTTATCTCTTGTAATATTCTTTAAGGTCATTTTGTCTGATATGAGATTACTACTCTGGCCTTCTTTTGATTCCTGTTTGCATAGAATATATTTTTCCATCCTCTCACTTTCAGTTTATATGTGTCTTTAGTGGATCTCTTGTAGACAGTGTGTGTACGGGTCTTGTTTTGTATCTGTTCAGACAGTTTGTGTCTTTTCGTTGGAACATTTAATCCATTTGCATTTAAAGTAATTATTGATATATATGTTCCTAGTGCCATTTTCTTAATTGCATGGGGTTTGTTTATATATGTCTTTTTCTTCTCTTGTATTTACTGTCTATATAGGTCCTTTTAACATTTGTTGTAAAACTGGTTTGGTAGTATTGAAGTCTGTTAACTTTTGCTTGTTTGTAGAGCTTTTGATTTCTCCATCAATTTTGAATGAGATCCTTGTGGGCAGAGTAATCTTGGTTGTAGATTTTCCCCTTTCTGTACTTTAAATATAGCCTGCCATTCCCTTCTGGCCTGCAGAGTTTCTGCTGAAAGATCAGCTGTTAAATGTATGGGTTTCCTGTGTATGTTCAGTTCAGTTCAGTTCATTTTAGTCGCTCAGTTGTGTCTGACTCTCTGCGACTCCATGAATCACAGCACACCAGGCCTCCCTGTCCATCACCAACTCCCAGAGTTCACTCAGACTCACGTCCATCGAGTCAGTGATGCAATCCATCCATCTCATCCTCGGTTGAACCCTTCTCCTCCTGCCCCCAGTCCCTGCCAGCATCAAAGTCTTTTCCAGCGAGTCAACTCTTCACATGAGGTGGCCAAAGTACTGGAGTTTCAGCTTTAGCATCATTCCTTCCAGAGAAATCCCAGGGCTGATCTCCTTCAGAATGGACTGGTTGGATCTCCTTGCAGTCCAAGGGACTCTCAAGAGTCTTCTCCAACACCACAGTTCAAAAGCATCGATTTTAACTATAACACATGCAAATCGCACAGGACATAGTAGGCACTCCCCGAAGTCTAATGACTGATTCTTCAAGCTCTCACTCAATATCATGATTTCAATTTTCTGTCATATCATAAATCTGGGAAGACCGTGAAAAGCACACTTGGAGCGGAAAGCAACGGTCAAAGATGAGAGGATGTTGTATGAGAGTGGAGGGAGAGAAACGAGAACTGTGTAGATTTTAGAAACAGAGACTACAATTTGGGAATGACCTAGGTCCCTGACATCAGCATTATTTAATAATTCTCAGAAACCAAGCAATATCTGAGGCTGAAGAGTGTCCAGGAAATGGCCTTCTCTTGTTGGCTTGGATACTTATACATAGAGTTTAAGGATGAATTTATTCAGGCCATGTCAATAGAGTTTACTATTTAAGACTCACATATCAAAGCACCCATGATACACATTGGGACATAAAATAAGCACATAAAACTAACATTTAGAAATATATCCCATGCTGGTTGGCACATTTTAGGGATTAGGGAAATTAACAAGGGGCTTCAGCTCATTTCAGTTTAGTCACTCAGTCGTGTCCGACTCTTTGCGACCCCATGAATTGCAGCACACCAGGCCTCCCTGTCCATCACCAACTCCCAGAGTTCACTCAGACTCATGCCCATCGAGTCAGTGATGCCATCTAGCCATCTCATCCTCGGTCATCCTTCTCCTCCTGCCCCCAATCCCTCCCAGCACCAGAGTCTTTTCCAATGAGTCAACTCTTTGCATGAGGTGGCCAAAGTACTGGAGTTTCAGCTTTAGCATCATTCCTTCCAAAGAACACCCAGGACTGATCTCCTTCAGAATGGACTGGTTGGATCTCCTTGCAGTCCAAGGGACTCTCAAGAGTCTTCTCCAACACCACAGTTCAAAAGCATCAATTCTTTGGCACTCAAAACAAGGGGCTTAGATGGGAAGAATACAGAAGTAGGTGGCCATTTCCTTCCCCAGGGGATCCTTCCAACCCAGGGATCGTACCTGAGCAATCTGCACTGATAGATGAATTCTTTACCACTGGAAATCCCAGATGGCTTAACAACTAAACAATAACAAACAACAAAAGTAAACTATAGATAAACAAACATACCCTTCCCAGGTGACTCAATAGCAAAGAATCAGCCTGCTAACATAGGAGATGCTGGTTCGATCCCTGGGTCGTGAAAATTCCCTGGAGAAGGAAATGGCAACCCACTCCAGTATTCTTGCTTATAAAATTCCATGAACAGAGGAGCCTGGGGAGCTGAAGTCCATGGGGTCACAAATAGTCTGATATGACTGAGCACGTAGGCACACATGAATAAATGGCAAGGGTTTGGGAGGAAAACCAAAGTTAGCTCATCTGTATGAATGGTTTTCAATATTTACTTTAATCCATGTTCTTTTTGAAGGCCTACAAATATGTTTTAGCTGCTCTGATGTTACCTGGAATTTCAGTATAAAGTAGTAAGGCTAAAAGAATCAAAACAATGGACCAAAGATCTATTACACATCTGTTACAGAACTAGAGGAAAAAATTTCTTCTAAAAGGGTTTGTAAAACTTTCACTTGAGACTATTTCATGGTCAATAATCTCAACAGTCATGGATACTTTAGAATTATGTCACACGTATAAATACGACAGCTGCTGCTGCTGCTGCTAAGTCGCTTCAGTCGTGCCCGACTCTGCGACCCCATAGACAGCAGCCCACCAGGCTCCCCTGTCCCTGGGATTCTCCAGGCAAGAACACTGGAGTGGGTTGCCATTTCCTTCTCCAATGCAGGAAAGTGAAAAGGGAAAGTGAAGTCACTGAATTGTGTCCAACTCTCAGCGACCCCATGGACTGCAGCCTACCAGGCTCCTCCCACCATGGGATTTTCCAGGCAAGAGTACTGGAGTGGGGTGCCATTGTCTTCTCCAAAATATGACAGCAGTGATTCTTAAAGAAGCTCTGAAACAAAAGATATCATGTTTTTGAACAGATGTCAGTTGATTTAAGAGTTATTAAATCAAATGGCAAAACTGATTAGATCATGCATTTTTAATTGGTTGAGGGAACATATGAAGGAAAGGAACCAATATCTGATGTGCTTTCTATTTTATATCACTTTCAACAAATTGAAGAAGTATACACATAAGTGCCATGCTTTGTATGCAGCAGAAAAATCTGCCTTGCAGTATCAGGCCTTACTTATAATTCTGAAAATGGTAGGCAATGCAACTTGAAAAATAGTTATTACTATGGTTGGTTAGATAAAGGTATTTTTTTCTAAAAGCAAATAGGTTGAAGCATGACTGCAAACCAATTTCAGCTCTAACAGCTACCATGTAGCACATAGCATCATCTCAATACCTAACACATTCTAATAAAGTTGACTGTAACATGAAATACTGCTGTATTGCTAATGATATTGCAACTTGAAGCTGCCCAGAGAAAGCATTTGCCATTATTTTTTTTAATGTTGGTGTAAAGATAAACCCAGCTAAGATGCCATCTCTATTTTTTTTCTAGCTCTTGAATTAACTTTACCTTCTCTGAAATACACTTCCATATTGCTCTGGTCCATAAATACTGGGGAAAGTCAATACTAATTAAATGCATTAATAAGTTTTACATTGGAACATCTGGTGGCTGGCACAGTTATCAATCTGAAAACCCAACTAGAAGGACATGATCCCCCAACTAGGATGCTGCTACATTTTTTTAAGTTGTTGTTGTTGTTGTTTTTTTTTTAGAATCATCAAATTTGAGAATGAAACAGTCATTTAGTCCAGGGATCATCACACTTTTTTGTAAATAACCAAGTGGTAAAAATTTTAAGGCCTGTGATTTCTAAGGTCCTTGTTGCAACCACTGAACTCTGGGGGTGAAAAAACACAAAAGGAGCCAGTTATAGTATAGAAATAATTGGGTATTGTGGTGTTTTTAAAAATTGTATGGAAACTGAATTTAATTTTCAGATAATTTCTACTTGATTGAAAATATTCTTTTTCAAATGTTTCACCCATCCATTTAAAAACTTAGAAATCATTAACTTGTGGGCCCTACAAAACCAGGCAACAGGCCACATTTGGCTTAAAGGCTTTAGCATGTCATCTATGGGATTGTAGTGGGGAAAGACCTAGATGGGGAGCCAGGCAGAGAGCAGATCTTTCTCATCTCAAAGACGTGCAATACTTGAGACTTCCCTGGTGGTCCAGCTGGTTAAGACTCCACACTTCCACTCAGAGAGGGCTTGGGTTTGATCCCTGCTCAGGGAACTAAGATTCCCAAACACAATGCGGTCCAAATGTTAAGGGGGGGGAGGGGGAAAGATGTGAAATACACTTTTTAGCTGCATAAAAATCTAAACACTTGGCACATATTAAACAGATGCACCTATTTTGTGAGTAATGTAAAATATTTGTCAGAAAAAGTAAACTCATTTCCTATCCCCAACTTGATCCTCTCCACATGTTCTCTATTTCAGTGAAACCTCCATGCCCAGTCCTTCAACTAGACAATTCTACTCTCTCTCTTTAGCCTCTCATCCAATGAATCATTCACTCCTAGCGGTTATTCCTCTTAAATAACTTACAGAACTCTAGAGTGCACTCCACTGGTCGAAGCCACCATCACTTCAGCTTAGTTTACGGTAACAGCCTTTCTCATTGGGGTCCACACCTTCATGTTAACCTGCCTCCAGCCCAGTCTCTTCACTGCAGCTGGACCTTTGTCATTCTTGACCACAAATCTGAGATGGTATGGGGAGGGAGGTGGGAAGGGGGTTCAGGATTGAGAACACATGTACACCTGTGGCAGATTCATGTTGATGTATGGCAAAACCAGTAAAGTAATGTAAAGTAAAATAAAATAAAATCAAAATCAAAAATATACGAATAAAATTTTAAAAAAGAAACAGTTTTATCAGCCCCTCCCCCCATGGTGCACTCCATGGGAATGGAAGGTTCTGGCAGCACCAAGTCACAGAGTGAGATTCTCTAGGGTTGTGCTAATTGAATGACATCCATTTTCCTTGTTTGTAAATAAGAATGTACACCAATAGTCCAACTGCAAATTAACATAAAGCGCCTTGGCATCACAGCTTCATAGGTGGCTCAATGGTAAAAAATCTGTCTGCAAATGCAGGAGACACGGGTTAGATCCCTGGGTCAGAAAGATCCACTGGAGTAAGAAACTGCAACCCACTCCAGTATTCCTGACTGAGAAATCTCTTGGACAGAGGAGCTTTGTAAGCTATAGTCCATGGAGTCTCAAAGAGTCTGACACAACTGAGCAACTTGAACACACACACACTGAGGAATCACAGATGAGGGGTCTCATGTAATTAAAAAATAGCTTATAAAATTATACAGGAAGTCGGGTTTTGCTAAAAGAAAAAAAAAGAAATGAATAAAAGGCTGACTTGTGAGTGGTGTGCTCTCTGAAACTGTGAACTTGATGTTATTTTTCTGTGGTTTGCTCATCTGTAAATATTTAACTCTGGTGTTCAAAAAGAACAAACATTAAGTCAGAGAAGCTACTAATGGGAAGTGAGGCAAAACTCAAGTGATAGAGAAAATAAACAGTGACTACGAGAGAACCGTGATGAAAGCGGGGCGTGATCAAGTGGAGACAGTCCAGCAGTACTGGGAAGGGAAGGGACATTCTTTGCAATTGGTAGAACGTTCCATCAGTTCTGTGTGGTCTCCACATTTAGTTGACTCTTCTTACTTAAGTGAATGTGAAGTGAAGATCGCTCAGTCATGTCTGATTCCTTGCAACCCCATGAACTAGACACTCCATGGAATTCTCCAGGCCAGAATACTGGAGTGGGTAGCTTTTCCCTCCTCCAGGGGATCTTCCCAACCAGGGATCAAACCCAGGTCTCCCACATTGCAGGTGGATTCTTTACCAGCTGAGCCACAAGGGAAGCCCCCCTTACTTAAAGGGGGGTGTTAATACAATACATGCATCAATAGAGTGCCAGGGAAAGAATTTGAGTTTGGAGACTGTCTCAGACAATATCTCTGAAGGCATTTAACACCTCAACATTCACCACTAGAACTTCCATGACAAGGTGCTCACCTGTCTTGCATACCTTCATTCTGGTCCGCACATGGTCCATACATTATGTCCCAGAAACACCAAATTGTCTATAACCCCCCACCTACCCATCATGGTACCTGGTCATGTCCTTACTCCTATTTCTACTCTTTCTATTTTCTTCACTGGAGGCCCTTTCATAAAGGAGTAGGGAACCCAGCACAGCTGTGCCTTCAGCACGACCTGCCCACCTGGGTTCCTTTATAGTACTTCATCCGTTCCTTTCACAAACATTTACCAAGTTCCTATTCTGTGTCTAGCTCTGTTCGAGGCTATGAATATTTATCATAAAACTACAGTATCTCTCTGTCTTTGCACATTATTATGCTTTCAGTTCCTTGAAGACAAGAGTTCTGGCTTATATCTTTGTACTTTTCTGTATATAGTAGGAACTCAATACTGCTCACTGAATGGAGAAGCAGATTAGTAATGAATGAAGAGCTATGCTGAGAAGCCTAAGTTTGATCATGTTGCTAAGTACCTGGGAGCCTGAACATCAGAATCTCTCCTGGAGTTGAACTTGATAAAAAGAGATTCTTCTTGAATCTCAGACAAGATATTTACCACTGGATAGGACAGAAGAAACTCATTAAAAACACAGCTTCACATGTAATAAAACAATTCTATTTAGATATAGAGGACAGGATCAAGTCAAGCTCCAATCAATACACGTCTCAAAATTGTATTATATCACTGTACTTATTCTTGCCTGACAATGACTATCTAGAGAGGTAAGTCTTCTTTGAGATTCTTGCTCAAATGTATGAATAATAGCTCTGTGTGTTCTTTTGAACATGGTGATTTTTTTAAATTTTTACTTCTTATTTATTAATCTTTTCACTATGTTTTGTTTTATAACTAGTCTTGCCATAGCACTGTTTTCTCTTTTATATCTTTTGTATTGAGGTAATGGTGTATTATAACATTTTGTATGTTTCATGGTATAGTTTTCTGTATACACTGTAGAGGGCTCACCACTAGATTTTAGGTTCTATCTGACACCAAATAGTTGATCCCCCTTACTGATTTTGTCCTTACCACACCCCATTCATCTGTAGTTAACCACTGACTGGTATCTGTTTTATTTGGTTTTACTGTTCTATCAGTGAATGAAATCATATATATTTGTCTTTATTTCTTTGACTTGAGCTTCCCTGATAGCTCAGCTGGTAAAGGATACACCTGCAATGCAGGAGACCCTGGTTCAATTCCTTGGTCGGGAAGATCTGCTAGAGAAGGTATAAGCTACCCACTCCAGTATTCTTCGGCTTTCCTTGTGGCTCCTGGATTGGGAAGATCCCCTGGAGAAGGGAAGGGCTACCCACCCCAGTGTTCTGGCCTAGAGAATTCCATAGAATGTATAGTCCATGGGGTCACAAGAGTTGGACACAACTGAGCGATTTTCACTTTCTTTGACTTACTTCACTTAGCGTAGGTAAAATCCATGCTTCTCGGGATCTATCTGTGTTGTCACAAATGGCAGGATTTCATCTTTTTTAGGACTAAGCAGTACATCATTATACTTAGATAAGACAGCACCTCATCTTTATCCACCCACCCACTGATGGGCAATTAGATTTTTTCCATAGCTTGGCTAATACTGTGATGAACATGGGTGTATATATCTTTTCAAATTAGTCTTTTCATTTTCTCTGGGTAAATAACCAGAAGTGGGATGGCTGGATTGTGAGGTACTGATCGTGATGATTTTCATATAGAAAAATACAGCAACCTACTTCAGTCTTCTTGCCTGGGAAATCCCATGGACAGAGCATCCTGACAGGTTATAGACCATGGGGTGGCAAAGAGTCAGACACAAGTGAGCAACTAAACAACAAAATTCTTTAGCTAAACAACCAGAAGTGGAATGGCTGGATTGTGAGGTAACAATCGTGGTGATTTTCATATTTTTCATAGAAAAATACAGCATCCTCCACAAGAGAACCTTGACCTATATTGTGATTTTGTAAGAAACTCAAATTCACATAGATATCAATTTATCATTAATTCAGCCTACCACATATACTATAAGAAAGTTTATTATAGCAAAAAGCATCATAAACAAGATTAACAGAGACAGAGGGGAAAAAATGAGAGTGGTTGCCTCAGCACCACATACAGAACCATGTACCAGATTAAAGCAAAAAGGTTTCATATCCATTTTATCTCAGTTATATATATTATATTCTTTATGACTAGAAGCAAACAAATGCATGACTAGATCTATTTTTGGATTAGTTCATTAATGCCAAGGGTAATAGACTTAACTCTGAAATAACCTAGTTTGATAATAATGAGAGGTTCATAAAAAACAATGAAAAACAACAACCAGGTACCAAATTCTTGCAAGGCATCCTGATAATATATACAGAGACCTGTATAATCAATCACACCCAGGTTACTGAGACAGAACATTATCTGATATGGACAGAGGACTGATAAATCTGACTACATGATAACATTTCATGCATGCTTCTCAGATTGAGGATTTTAAGTTTTTCATAATAACTTTGAGTTTTGAAAACGTAATATAAAAATCACTTGGGGAATAGGGCCACTCGTAGTGTCTTCATCAAAGTAATGTGCTCCCCTCTACCTAGGAAAGAGATCCATTTCCTTATCCTGGAACTTTGGAGAAAAATATTCAAAATAGACAGAAGGAATCAGATTGGTCTGATGTGTCAAGCCAATCCAAGTCATCTATTTAGCCAAATTTTTGTAATTCCCTGGCGGCTCAGACAGTAAAGCATCTGCCTACCATGCGGGAGACCTGGGTTCAATCCCTGGGTTGGCAAGATTCTCTGAAGAAGGAAATGGTAACCTACTCCAGTACTCTTGCCTGGAAAATCCCATGGACGGAGGAGCCTGGTAGGCTACAGTCCATGAGATCACAAAGAGTCAGACACGACTAAGCAACTTCACTTTGCACTGTTTGAAAAAAAGGCTAAAAACATTCTTTGCCAACAGTATAAGAATTTGTGAATATCATGAATCACTTAATGGCAGCTGGAATCAAGTGTCACTGGTCCTTCAAATGGCAAAGCATCCTTCAGCCATGATTTTTGCTAATATGACTGGATTCTAGATTCGGGCTCCCACTTACCTTTTGCTTACTCTGTGATACAGGGCTCACATTTAGCTTCTCAAAGTCTACTTCTTGTTTTGCAAAATGATAATAACAACAATACATTGGATCTACTGTAAGAATTAACTGACATAATCCATATAAAGTGTGCAGCAAAGAACCTGATACATAGCAAGCATCTTCAAAATATTAGGAAAATGCTTTATGTTTCTGCTAATGGGCACCAAATTAATTAAAAGAAACTCTCTTCACTCATAAATCAGAACCTTATCAAACAAGAAAAATGATAGTTAAATAAAATTCAACAAGCTAAAAAAAAAACAAAATTGGGCTATCAAAATTATTCCTTGTCAAGTCCAGATTCTTAAAGGAAAAATAAACACTGAATCAAGTAGCAAGAAGGAATTTTTATATTATCTTTCAGTCACGATTTTACTTCAATAGAAAAATGTACTCTGAACAGTCTTTGAGAGGTCGGCTTTTGGAGACATGGAGAAAAATATCTGAGGAAAATCAGGAAAGCTGGGTTATAGTCATGATGCCGTATCTATTCCCATCAGATGGGTTACTTCTGCTCCTTCATGTGTACAAAGGGTAGATTGTAATGGATCATAAAAGTCCAACTTGACTGTAAAATACTTAACTAGTGATTCTAGAAGCTTCTGATACCTTCCTATCCAGAGTCACTGTAAAACAATTGTGACAGTAATATTCCTGAGTAAGCGTTCAAATGACCTAACAAAGGTGACTCAGAGCAGCAGCAAGCCAACTGGCATGCTGAATTTTCTGGTCAAGAAGCCAGGAAAAGAAATTCGGGAGTAGGCCATGCAAACTGGGGTTCTGATCACAACATCTTTAAGCATTTTTGAGTGAAAAAAAAAACAGCTGGTACAGACCATGGAAGATGAATTTCAAACTAGCTACAACATCCAAATAGCTTCATCTTGATGGTAGGTAGATAGTATTGCCCATAAACCTTCAGGATGTATTAATATGACTTGTACAACTGAATTCTAAACATCAAACAAGAAGATTCTTTTAAATTCCATATATTTTCTATTATTTTAACATGACTACTAAAATACTATCTGTCCATATTCTGTAGGATAAGCTTCCATTCCTTTTCCTCACACTCTCTCTCCCATCTCTGCCTGGGAAGGCTTCCTTCCCCTGACTCCGCCCTCAGGGGTAATAAAGAACAAGTCTTTCCTGAAGAGTTTCTTGCAGAACTACCAAAATCATGTTTTCAATAAGAGTTTATTAAATAAAACCAACCAGCGTTCATTGCTTTGTAGCCTATCATTCATTCAAACAGCATTCGGTTAAAATCTACTGAGTCTATGGTCATATTCCAGGTGCAGAGGAAGAGGAACAGGACTTCCTTAACAAGTTCACAAGTCAATATGTGGGCTACTTTTCAAATATCTTTTGATATGTATCTCTAATATAATTGTACAGTGAGAAGAAAACAGATTCTTTATGATTTCAATACCTTTCAGTTCAGTTCAGTTCAGTTCAGTTACTCAGTCGTGTTCGACTCTTTGCGATCCCATGAATCGCAGCACACCAGGCCTCCCTGTCCTTTAGACCATGAAATTTTTGCATCGGTCTTATGTTCCTGGATATGTTCCAGGGTCTCCTAGTTATAGTCAATGGGAACTTGGATAGAATTTGTATCCTACTGTTGTGTGAAAATTGTACAAATCATAATTATGTTGAATTGGTTCATAGTGCTTTTCAGGTCCACTATATCCTTCTACTTCTCTGTATAGTTACTTGGTTAATTTTTGAGTTTGACACTGAAACTCCAACCAAAACTCTTACTTCATCTACTTAAAAAATAATTGTGATATATAGTAGAACTACATATATAATTTTGTTCTGTATTTTCCAAGTCTCCTGTAAATGTGTAATCATATTTTCATAATCTAAAACATGAAAAAAGAAAGAAAAAATAACAGGTTCCCAAGCCAGAATAGGATACAGAAATGCACAGCGTTGATTAAAAAGTTAAAAGGTGGTACAACAGCTATGAATAGTGGGGACGGCGGGGATGTGAGGAAGGCAATAATTCACTCTGCAGATGGGAGACGACAGTGAAGAGTTGGCAGACTCTACACTTCTGGAAAGCCTGGAGCATCTTTAATACTAATTTGAATTACTGCTCTTTGAAAACAGTGGAGTTGACTTAGATGTGTCCAATACTACATTTTACTAGAATCGCAATCTTCATTTAATATGCACAGCATGCAGAGAAATGGTATTTACCAGGCCTGAGCATGACGGCCTTAGGAGGGAGGAGATACTCTCATCTCTAACCTCCCATTAGAGAAAATGAGGTTACACACAGTTAACTACTCTATTCCGTAAAATAATGATATTATATTCACTATTACCTCAACACAGACTGGATATTAAAGGGGAAAAAAAAACATATAAATTTTTACTAACCTAAACACCCATATGGTGTATTTTTTCCCCATTTCTCTAGTACCTTCTACACTCTATGAGGAAATATAACTGAAATAACAAGAAGGTTTATTACAGCAAAAATGTTTGCTTTAAACTCACAAATAGGCAAAGACCAACTCCTAGTCACATAAAGAGTTGGTGTCTTTTATAAAAATAAGTGATATATTTTGAGGATGAAAGATTACATGTCCTCTTGTTTCTAAATTTAAAAGAAGCTAAGCTCTACACTTAGTGAAATAAATGCATGAAATTCTTTCCTTGAGTTGAATTTTTTTCTTAAAAGATATTAGAATACTAAAAAGGCTAGACATGTTTGGAAATAATCAAATGCATGTATAACGGACTGCATATTATATGTATAAGGTTTAAAAAGTATTAAAAGGAAATAATTATGTTGGCTGTAAGAAGCAAAAGGTGAAACTCAAAGCTGTGGATTAAAATTTTATGAGAACTTCTGTTCTAAAAGACATTCTAAAAGAATTGTTATGAAGATATATTGCTTTGAGTATATCACAGGCATGGCATGCCTGTGTTTATGATGATGGGTTAATTTTTCAATTTCTATGCTGTTAATAAAAGGAATCTTGGATATTAGAAAACACGCTAGTTCCCTTGTCATCACTGCTACCCAATACCTATTCACAACAGAAAAGAAAAAAGATTGCAGTTTTACTTTTTATTGCAGACTTCATGTTGCGAATCCTTTAAACAGTATTTTTGATAACATGTTTAACAATTGAAAATAAATGGATTCACTAATCAATGTTTCTATCTGAAAGAAATATGAAAATCTAGAAAATAACATAGAGGAAGAAAAAAACAGATTTTATGTATATGGTCACTGAATGAAAATTAAATCCCACAGTCCCTTCCAAGCATATACATATGGAGTATGGCTATTCTAAGTGGTTTCTATTTTTACAAAGCAGTGATTTATAGCATTGATATTATAATGTGGCTGCCTTGATCAAACACTGTCGATACTTCCTAATGTCTTCAGAATCAAGTTCAAATTCCTTAGATCATTATTCAGACTATTCCCATTTTAGGTCCAATCTATTAAAATCTACAGTCCTAGCTTACAATCTCACCATGTCTTTCTAGTGGCCACCTGATGTGAAGAGCTGACTCATTGGGAAAGACCCTGATGCTGGGAAAGACTGAAGGCAGGCGGAGAGGGCGATGACAGAGGATGAGATGGCTGGATGGCATCACCGACTCAATGGACATGAGTTTGAGTAAACTCTGGGAGATGGTGAAGGAAAGGGAAGCCTGCTGTGCTGCAGTCCATGGGGTTACAAAGAGTCAGACAAGACTTACTGACTGAACAACAGCAACAATCTCTTTCTAGAATGCCGTATCCCAGTCCCTGAAAACGCCATGTGTTTGAGTAACCTCAGTCTGGTATAGTCTTGATCTCCTCCAATTCTATCACTGGAGCTTTTCATCCTCATTTTAACAGTATGCACTGTTATATCCTTATGTCTGACTTCCATTAAGTAAACTGGCAATATGCCTGGGTATCTTGACAGGCTGTATGTTCCCTAAAGACTGAAATCATTCACCTTTTTATCACCCAATGACAAGCACTGTGCCTTACACCTAGTAGGTGCTTAACGAAATGGGCTTAAATAAATTCAGTGAGAATTCATTACCTAACTAACCTTGTTTGTCTAGCCAGACTCCTGTTCCTAGACTTATTTTGCTCTCATTTGTCCAATCAGCTTCTCAAAACAGTCTCATGACAGCAAAGGCCAGGCAGAAAAACCATGTTTGGACAGTTTATTCCACAGATGATTCTGAAACATGATTCATATCATTAAAGTTTGGAACATCGGATAAGACCCTTATGTGGTTTCTCATTATTAAAATTGATTTTATATACTAGTGTTGGCTCCTTGATGTAATATGGGCAAAGCAAAAAAAAAAAAAAAAAGACAAGTAATCTCATGATAAGCAGTTGAACCCTTAAGAAGATTGTGGATAGGAGTTAGCTTCTCTAAGTAGCAAGCAGTGTTTAAATACTGTTCATCATGCTATGTATAAACAGATGTTAAGAGAAAGGTTCCCACTTCTTTCATAGAAACCTCTTAAAGCAACCTTCAAAAAGCAAGCACAAGATGATGTAACTAGTAGTGAAAACTGATATGAAAATGTAACATTACAAATCAATATCTAACCTTTACACAGACATAGGGGATAAAGAATGGTAGATTTTTTGAATGCTTTCAACAATCAAAAAATATATATATATATATACTTGGTAGGTAACTATCCACAAAAAAAGGTCAGACTTCGGTAACACACAATTATCTTCACAAGTCATATTTTTCTCAGAAAATCACTGTATATCTGGTCTATCGTAATATGTTTGGGAACAGGAGATACTACATATTCCCAGCAATCATGGATCCTAACAATCCTAAAAAAACTGAGGTACTGATGGAAGCTCTTGGCCCTGAATAACAAACAAATGTATTCTTGTAAAACTCAGGCTTCTTTGGAACTTATTTGTGTAGTTTCCTATGGGGAGGGTTGGTAAAGCAAGAAGGGTGATAGAAAATTTCATCTTGTAAAGAGATCATCCTGTTAAGGAGTAGACACCTACCCCAGCTTTATATGTAATCTTCAAAGCACACAAAATCTTTTAAATCATACTCTTTTCCAAGTCAACCAGCAATCCCCCTCCTCCCACCCCCAGCTTGGGATCCCATCCCTTTAATGTAGTCTTGCTGCAATAACAATTTAACTGTCTTCCTTGCTCAGAGTCCTTCTTGCTTCAATTCCACTGGCACAATGCTGCCAGAATAATCTTCCTAAACCCCTTTTCATTTTGTCTTTTCTCTGCTGTGGAGCCTCGGGTGGGTCTTTTTCACTGCTCAGATTGAACTGATATCAGCTCAGGCTGATATCAGAGTCTGGCAGCCATCTTTCCTTTGTCTCCAATAAGAACCTTTTCTCCTTCCCGGCCTTAAAACCAAGCTGAATTCATGTATTTACTACGTTCTTGTCGTTCAAACGCCCACCCAATCCTGTTTGAAATCCAGATCATTCCATACAGCAGAGAACCACCCTGTTAGATGTCCTGGAGTTAATTCATCCATTCCTGCTCTTTCTCAAAAGAATGTTTATTCCCAGCATCCTTGACTTGTCCCTACTGACTTTCTCAAAATGCCACATTTCTATCTAGTTCTTCAGCCAAACTGTGAGGCCCCCGAGGCCTGGTGGATGATCTTTTTTAATATCTTACTTGATACCAAGCAGCCTTGGGCTTCCTAGGTGGCGCTAGTGGTAAAGAAACCACCTGCCAATGCAGGAGATTTAAGAGACGTGGGTTCGATCCCTGGGTTAGGAAGATCCCCTGGAGTAGAAATAGCAACCCACTGCAGTACTCTTATCTGAAGAACCCCATGAACAGAGGACCTGGCAGGCTATAGTCCATCGTGTTGCAAAGACTCAGACATGACTGAAGCGACCTGAGCATACATGCATGATATCAAGCAGATGCCTGGGTGCTTAGCAAGGGCCTATCCAGGAGTAAATAGCTTCTGCTTTGTAATGCCTTTCCTACTTGGTTCTTCCCTTGCAAGAAAAATGTAAAAAAAAAAAAAAAATTTAAACCCTAACAATAAAACTCATAGATGAAAATCATCACTTCCACGTACTTCTCCACTAACATCTCTCTGCACAAGTAGATCAAGTAAGAGAAACTCAGGAGGTAACACAACTCAGATTTGTGCTTTCCCAGTCTGTGACAGGGAGTTTTAGGAAGTATGAAAATAGTCAAGTGACTGAAGAAACAACATCTGTGAATAAGACCTTGATCATTGGAAACTGATTATGGGAAAGCTTTTTATATGAAACTCCTTGGCTTTGCTTTGACTGCTAGGTTCCCAGGGATCATCTGGCCATAACACTAGTGCCTGGATTATTTAATAATGCCCTCATCAACTCAGCCAACACTTGTTATACTATAACAATACTATAACAATATTACTAAAATAGCAATAAAATAGTGGCTATTGTTGCTGGCCTCTACCAGGCACTGGATGGAGCATTTCAGAAGCATTCATTCATGAATGCTTTACAATAAGTCTATGAATGATAGTGTGCCATTATCACCAATACCACAGATGATGAAACTGAGGCTTAGAGATGTTAACAACTCTCACAAGGACCCTGGCAAGGAAATAGTGGAGAGAAGGTACCAACCAGAAGCATATAATGAAAAGGAACCTATTTTCTACAAAAGCCTTGTATTGAATGTAGGTCAGATCTGAACTCTGAACTCGTAGTCTCCCTACTCCAAACTTCTTTAACACAAAGTATGTTGTTCTGTACTGGAACATAAACCTTTGCAGCAAGAATTATAGTAATACCAACCTGTAAATGTGTCCATTATCCCTAATAGGTAGGCAGCAAGCTTTTGGAGGCAGAGGACTTATGTTCATGGTTGTGATCTACTCAGGGTACAGAACACAAAGAAAGCCTACCCTGATTATATATGGAATGAAAAGGTATTTACATAGGTACACAGAAGTCTGAAATACAGATTTTTTTTGAACCTTTGTTTATAAGTTAATAGCAGAGACAGCACTTTGCCAACAAAGATTCGTATAATCAAAGCAACGGTTTTTCCAATAGTCTAGTACGGATATGAGAGTTGAACCATGAAAAAGGCTGAGCACTGAAGAACTGATGCTTTCGAACTGCAGTGCTGGAGAAGATTCTTAAAGAGTCTGTAGGACCGCAAAGAGATCAAACTAGTCAATCCTAAAGAAAATCAACTCCGAATATTCATTGGAAGGACTGATGCTTAAGCTGAAACTCTAAGACTTTGGCTACCTGATGCGAAGAGCTGACTCACTGGAAAAGAAGTTGATGTTCAGAAAGACTGAAAGCAAAAGAAGAAGAAGCAGAGGATGAGATGGTTAGATAGCATCACCAACTCAATAGGCATGAATCTGAGCAAACTCCACAACACAGTGAAGGACAGAGGAGCCTGGCATGCTACAACCCGTGGGGTCGAAATGAGGTGGACACAACTTAGCGACTGAATGACACTTATAGGTTAAACCTTCAAAACCTACATCTTTCCTTTTGCTACTAATATCCTAATGCCCGGTATTGCTTGTCAGATAGAACATTCAAACATTTGAAAAAAATTTAGGTATGTATCAATGTGGATTACAGTCTTACTATCATATGGTGCTGGGATGGTATACAATGGATTCAGTGTGGTCTGGAAAAAGATCAGTAAAGAACAAGAAAATGCCTGATTTACTGTCCATACAACTAAAACTACATTCCAAAGTCTTGTCTTTCACTTCTACCACTGACAATTGATGTGCAGATGGTTTCAGTGTCTTATTCAAAAAGATATTTTCCCTCTGTATGCAGTCCAGAGCATTCTGCCTTTCAGTGAGTTTCCTCGATTATTCAGGGTTAAGGCCTCTCTTCTATTTTTGCAATGAAATTGACCTAGTCAGCTGCTGGCTTCTATGTTACATTCATGCAAATTTGGGATTTACTTAAGCAACAGAATGTACATTATGGCAGAAGAGTAGTTAAGAATTCTCTGAGTGTGAGATCATCCTACAATGTGGATTTCTGGGAACACCATGGGCAGATGGTATCAGTGAGGCAACAAGTCTTGATCCTGGAGGCACCATTCTATGCCATCTTTCTTCAAACAAAGCCTGCTGCCGGTAATCTGAAAAGGAAATCTACATATCTGAGAAACATGTCCAGTTGAAAATTTCCCCATTGGATCCTTGCATGTAGAACCCTGACTGTACAGTTTTAGTTCATTGTAATTGTTTTACTTCATTAGAAAAAAAAAAAAAAAGAATGGATGCTTTCGAACTGTGGTGCCAGAGAAGACTCTTGAGAGTCCCTTGGACAGCAAGGCAATCAAACCAGTCAATCCTAAAAGAAGTCAACTCTTAATTTGCATTGGGAGGTCTGATGCTGAAGCTGAAGCTCTAATACTTTGGCCACCAGATGCAAAAAGCCAACTTTTCCAAAGATCGGAAAAGATCCTGATGCTGGGAAAGATTGAGGGCAGGAACAGATGGCTTAAGAGAAGAGTTTCACTTCTCTTCTCTTGTTGATGGGATCACAGGAAAGTAAAATGAAATTTCTCTGTTATTTGGGGAAGAGTAAGATTTTTCCTTCTGGTACCCGATATATCAAAGCTGTTAGAAGTATTCAGCAAAGCAGCCAAAGTAAACACATAACTAATTAAAAATTTTTCATAAAATTTACGTTAGTGACATAGGAAACAAAATGTATATGACACTAACCAATATTTCATTCAAATCTTACTTTGCACGTGTCACTGATTTATAAACAAGCAACTCCAGCAACTCCCGATTGGAAAAACTGATTTTAGTCATTAAACCTATCAGTAAAATCAGACTTGGGGATACCTACAGCCTCAAACTGCGTAGATTCAGCCCACAGGAGGATTACATTCCCTTGACTTTCACTCCCACAACTGAACATACATTAATAGAATCAAGCTAACTAAAAAATTCTATGCAGAGNTATTGCTTGTCAGATAGAACATTCAAACATTTGAAAAAAATTTAGGTATGTATCAATGTGGATTACAGTCTTACTATCATATGGTGCTGGGATGGTATACAATGGATTCAGTGTGGTCTGGAAAAAGATCAGTAAAGAACAAGAAAATGCCTGATTTACTGTCCATACAACTAAAACTACATTCCACAGTCTTGTCTTTCACTTCTACCACTGACAATTGATGTGCAGATGGTTTCAGTGTCTTATTCAAAAAGATATTTTCCCTCTGTATGCAGTCCAGAGCATTCTGCCTTTCAGTGAGTTTCCTCGATTATTCAGGGTTAAGGCCTCTCTTCTATTTTTGTTATGAAATTGACCTAGTCAGCTGCTGGCTTCTATGTTACATTCATGCAAATTTGGGATTTACTTAAGCAACAGAATGTACATTATGGCAGAAGAGTAGTTAAGAATTCTCTGAGTGTGAGATCATCCTACAATGTGGATTTCTGGGAACACCATGGGCAGATGGTATCAGTGAGGCAACAAGTCTTGATCCTGGAGGCACCATTCTATGCCATCTTTCTTCAAACAAAGCCTGCTGCCGGTAATCTGAAAAGGAAATCTACATATCTGAGAAACATGTCCAGTTGAAAATTTCCCCATTGGATCCTTGCATGTAGAACCCTGACTGTACAGTTTTAGTTCATTGTAATTGTTTTACTTCATTAGAAAAAAAAAAAAAAAGAATGGATGCTTTCGAACTGTGGTGCCAGAGAAGACTCTTGAGAGTCCCTTGGACAGCAAGGCAATCAAACCAGTCAATCCTAAAAGAAGTCAACTCTTAATTTGCATTGGGAGGTCTGATGCTGAAGCTGAAGCTCTAATACTTTGGCCACCAGATGCAAAAAGCCAACTTTTCCAAAGATCGGAAAAGATCCTGATGCTGGGAAAGATTGAGGGCAGGAACAGATGGCTTAAGAGAAGAGTTTCACTTCTCTTCTCTTGTTGATGGGATCACAGGAAAGTAAAATGAAATTTCTCTGTTATTTGGGGAAGAGTAAGATTTTTCCTTCTGGTACCCGATATATCAAAGCTGTTAGAAGTATTCAGCAAAGCAGCCAAAGTAAACACATAACTAATTAAAAATTTTTCATAAAATTTACGTTAGTGACATAGGAAACAAAATGTATATGACACTAACCAATATTTCATTCAAATCTTACTTTGCACGTGTCACTGATTTATAAACAAGCAACTCCAGCAACTCCCGATTGGAAAAACTGATTTTAGTCATTAAACCTATCAGTAAAATCAGACTTGGGGATACCTACAGCCTCAAACTGCGTAGATTCAGCCCACAGGAGGATTACATTCCCTTGACTTTCACTCCCACAACTGAACATACATTAATAGAATCAAGCTAACTAAAAAATTCTATGCAGAGTTTCTCTCCCCAGTAAGTCAGAGCACACACTCCATTCTTGCTCATTTGTTTATCCTTTTTAACTTTAAAGGATGGATCTTCTCTGTCTGGACTCAACAATGGGGTCTATTCTTCAGCCTTTCCCTCATAAAAGGGAAAATGTCCTATTCCCTTCCCTGTAATTCTTCATTACCTTTCGTTCTCCATGAAAATTCTGCCAGGCTCCTATGTATGCCCTGTCATTTGGATCTCCCAAGCTGAGATTCTTCTGGGACGATAGGGAGGCTTCAGGCACAATATCAGACTCTAGACTGTGCTATGCTGAATTGGGCAGAAACAAAAAAATATTAATTTTTCATTTCTACAGATCTGTCCTGTGGCCTTGTGTTTGTGTGGCTCAATGAGAGCAAAGACATGGGCCCAGGCCAAGCCAGTAGCAATACTATACCTCGATACCACTTTGAGAGCCAGGGTTGTCCCTCCATACTTCACTATATCAAGCAGAGGGAAAGCCGATCATGACTGAGACCTCTGTGTTTAACCCACAGCTTCCTATAATAGATATTACCCCATTTAATACACAGGGAAACTGAGGTGTAATAAGTAGCCCACGATCACATCACTAGGAATACAGCTCAACTTCTATCATTTTGATAAGGTATTAACTCATTGTACCGGTTTGAATCCACCTCTCTGCTTGGGTGACACTTTTCTTGGTATTTGTGTCTTCAGTTGAACATTAAATCACACATTCTTTTGTGCAGTTTCATGTCTCCTATTTACCATCTATCCCTGAGATATATGGCAAAGACTATATGAGCACTTCCCAGGTGGCTCAGTGGTTAAAGACTTGCCTGCCAATGCAGGAGACATGAGTTCTATCCCTGGGTGGGGAAGATCCCCTGAAGAAGAAGATGGCAACCCACTCCAGTACTCTTGCCTGGAAAATCCCATGGACAGGGAAGCCTGGCAGACTACAGTCCAAGGAGTTGCAAAAAGAGTCGGACATGACTTAACTAAACAACAACAACGTGTTACGACTATGTCCATTCCCTCTGATCCAAAAAAAAACCATTATAGCCCAGCAGCCCCTGGGAAAGCTCTATGCCTCTCTCCTTGGCTCAGTACTATAATTTTGACAGTATCTCCATTTTTATATTTCACTTACAGCTAAATAAAATTTACTCTAGACGTGTAGCTCCACATTTGTCCATCATGAGCACAGTATATGGCATATTTATTTAAGATTTTCTATCAACGAAGAGAGGCACAGATAACTCAGATAAATGGCTCTAGAAGTCAGATAAATTGGCTAATTTTCAAAACCAAGTCTGTCTAATTCCAGAGGCTATGGTCTTCCCCACTGCCTCCTTTCACACCTTTTTATGTATAACTTCAGCAGTTTTATTGAGGCCTCCAGAATTTATTGGATTTCAGTAAATACCTTTTGAGGGCCTGGAGCGGCAAAGGTAAACTGATCAGAAATCTCCCAATGACTTTGCCCCAGGACTACCAACGTCCCTCCACAACTCGACAAATCAGATCTCACAGAGATTCTAGTTCCACCACATTTTCATGGTATATCACCTTTTCAAATACATCAGTTTATTCACTATTCAAAAAAAGAATAAAAAAACCCTGAATGCCACACTAACTAGTACATGCATACATACTAAGTCGCTTCAGTCGTGTCCAACTCTTTGCAACTCCATGGACTGTAGACCGCCAGGCTCCTCTGTTCATGGGATTCTCTAGGCAACAATATTAGAGCTGGTTGCCAAGCCCTCCTCCAGGGGATCTTCCTGACCCAGGCATTGAATCTGGCTCTCATATCTCCTGTATTGGCAAGCGGATTCTTGACCACTAGCGCCACCTGGGAGGCCCACAGTAACAGCTTCAGCTCAGTTCAGTTCAGTTGCTCAGTTGTATCCAACTCTTTGCGACCCCATGAACTGCAGCACACCAGGCCTCCCTGTCCATCACCAACTCCCAGAGTCCACCCAAACCCATGTCCATTGAGTTGGTGATGCCATCCAGCCATCTCATCCTCTGTCGTCTCCTCCGCCCCTTGCCTTCAATCTTTCCCAGCATCAGGGTCTTTTCAAATGAGTCAGCTCTCCGCAACAGGTGGCCAAAGTAGAGAATTTCCTTAAATATGGAAATTCTTCTGTAGGCTCTCAGTAGAGTGTTTTTTGTAAAAAGAGATAGTTACATTTTAAGTGAAAAAAGAACAAGTTCCAAAGACAAACTTTGAGAGTTTTGGTTTTTTCCCTACCAAAATCTCCACCAAAGCTCCCTCTGTCTTTGCCCTTCTTACTCTCAGAAATGCAACAATGCTTTATCACTCTCTTTGGGTTGCAGATTAGTTAACAAGAAATTTAAAGGAGAAATAATGGAGATAAATATCTTTGATTTTCTACCTCATTTTGTCTTCAAAAAACATAGGCAAGCTGTGCTTTGCTTTTACTTACTGCTTGTTCCTGCTAGGTAGTAAATTAATATATCTTTTAGCAAGGGAGCTATTTGGGGCATTAGTACCGCCATTTCACTTTAAACTACACATTCTTAGAGCTTCATTCGCTAGAAGCACACATTAAAATGCTTCAGCAAGACTGAACTTTTGAAGATATTTTGTTTTTATATAGCAACATATGAAACCACCAAACTTGAAATTCTCTCTCGGTGCGACTGGGATTCTGGTTTATCCTTTCTTTACTGTCTTCACACCATCATGGCCCAGCTCAAAAGCATCTCCCCACAGCCTGATCCTCTATGTTCTATTGTACCAATGCATTTAACTTACACCTTTATTAAGGTTCCCAGCAGATACCTGGCTGGAGATAGATTCATGCATGGATCTGTCAATAATTCTCACTGACTGCCACCTCATGCTCACACAGTAGAATCTGGACTTTCTGGAGGCAATACATATATATAATCCACTGTAGGTAATCTGTCTTTATTAAAGATTGGCAAGGGATGCTCAATAATTATTTAGTTGAATTGAATTTGGAAAAACATCTCTTATATCATTCTGAGTCAATCTGATTATAGATCCCATCTAAGGATTCTGGATTTGACAGTGGTATTAATATATATGTATATGTATATATATTTAAAAGTTTACATAAAAGCTATTATATGTATATTTATGCCAATTTTTATGGATACGTTTTTGGTGAAAGAACACTGAACTTCACTGGATCCCTATGATCCATTAAACAGACTTAAAATAATAATACATGAGCTTCTCATCTCTAGCCTTGTTTTATTATCACAATACCACTAGCATTCCAGAGTAACAAGTTTAAGATATCTTACTTCCAGGAAGAAAAGTAACACTTTATATCCTAACCATCTCTTATTTGCCAGGTACTGGGATAAATACTTCAATAAACTTTGCCAAGGATTACTTTCAAAGCCAACGCTGACCATTTTTTTCTCAATCTAAATTTTTATTCTTCATTCTAAATCCTTAATATCCAGATTCAAAGCATGTACTGATCATTTTAAGGTAATTCCATAAAGATGGCTTTCATAAAGCATATGTAAGATTTTAAGACTTTAAGAATGTGTGTTGTGTATATAATAGCAAATTGTAAGTGGCTTTTTGAATTAAGCTGGATTTTATTCTCCTGACTTGAGTTAATTTTTACTTATCTTTCACTTATCATGCTATTGCATAAAACTATCTTCCATCTTAATTTGCTTTTATTTGTAATATATAGATATGGTGTTTAAATATTTATCATTTTAGCTACTCAAGTTTAAAAATGAATAAGGACTTTATGGAGACCTTATGAGGACAAACCTTATTTCCCCAGCACTTTTTAGGGAAATGTGTCCTTTCTGATAATGGATCTCTCTTTTCAACTTGGCTTAAAATAGACATGAATTCCTTAAGGGTATAAATCATGCATTGCATAGAACTTGATTCTGGGATCAATACAAGTGCTTCATAAGAAATGTTAAGTTAGCATAATAATCAAAATTGTGTTTAGTCTAACATTAAAAATATTAATATTTCAAGATTATGACAGTCAAAATACTGCTTGTTTTGGCAAAAAATCAACAGAATTTCCTAGATTCAAAATATTACAGTAGGAAAGATACTCCTTTCTTGATAAAAAGAAAAAAAATTATACTGTTCCCAAAACACTTAATGGTAGAAGTTTGAACACAAAAGACTAGTTGGCACATCTAGGTGTAATTTCCTAAGTACCAGCTTTCTGATATTTGTGTCCATTATGGCCAGTTCGAACGAGGTCAGCTGAGTTCTTTTAACTTGTAGAACAGTGACAAATTGTTTTCTGTCAGTACCACTTCATGAAGGAATAAACCGTTTCTCCTTAGTTTCAAATGTAGAATAGTTTGGTCATTTCACAGCTCTGCCATATAAACAGAAAATTGTGTAAATATCTAAACTTCTTTCAAGAAGCAATTTCCAGGATTTTTGAGATGTAAAGCACAAACAAGTAGGATTCCACGGTATCCAAGTCATGGTTGGTGTTATCATTACTAACTTCTGCCAAGCAAGTTCTGAGGTCAGTAAGGCAACTGTCTCTTGCTTCCATTTACCCCTGATTCTCCTCCTCTGCCTCAGATCTGCAGAGTCTACTCACTAAGTCGTTGACTCTCCATCTTGTCATCTGCTAAGTCATTTGTCTTCCCGCTTCCTACTGATGGATCGTCCAAACTCATTTCCCCTTTTCTTTCCTCAAGCACAGCTCACAGAGTTAACTCTGAAAATGTCACAGTAAATGGTGCAGGTGGACCAATTTGCAAATCAAACATAAAGACACAGAAGTAGAGAACAAACACATGGATACCAAGGGGGGAAAAGAGGGGTGGGGTGAATTGGGAGATTGGAATGGACATATATACACTAATATGTATAAAACAGGTAACTAATGAGAACCTACCATGCAGCACAGGGAACTCGACTCAGTGCTCTGGCGTGACAAAGAGGATACATACATATAATAGCTGATTCACTCTGATGTGCAGCAGAAACTAATACAACACTGTAAAGCAACTCATTCCAATTAAAACACACACATACACACACACACACACACGGAAAAATGGTACCTTCCATTCAGCTAAGTAGTTTCCTAACTTCTTTACTTTCTCTTTTCCATTTCAAAACTAATATTATGCTACTGCTACGGAGTATAATAATAGCCAAGACAAAATTGTACTCTATTTCCAATAATGTATTCCACATTCTGCTTCCTGTTCTAGGTTAGGGAAAAACATTCTCAGTCAAGACTTGTTAAAAAAAAAAAAACTATCATTCCATTTACATGGCATGTGAATAAGAAAGGCATTAATTATTACTTTATCAATCATCCACCTCTTCCTTAATTATTATTATTTTTTTTTGCTTATTTTTCGACTCCAAGTCTTTTCCTTCCCCCAAAGAATTCTTCAGGTGACAATTAAGTCCTACAGTAAAACTGTCACAGCATTCCTGACGGCAACCTTTTGCCCAAGGCACCCTAGAGTAAGGAATATTTATTAGCAAGCTAGCAATCCAGTACTGCTAGGAAGAAAAAGCTGCCCTGGACTTTCTACCTATTGATCAAACCCTAAGCCTGAGGATCATGAGTACTATCCGGCAATTCTTTTCACAGGCATCCAGATTCCTGAGCACACACAGGCCCAGCTCAAAGATGCTCCTGTCGGTCATTCCTTTTGTGTGGGTCATGACACAGACTGTCTATCAGTCCTCAGGAGATGCACTTGCCTACCTTGCCCACATAAACTTACAGTATATTGGAGACCAGAAGAAAAAATATATGGGGGAGCAAGAGGGGCAGAATTCAACGACAGAGTAATTGCATGCCCCATTTCTTAACGTAGTCCTCAATAAAGACATGGAGATGTTTACTCTTGAATGCTCAAGGGCTCTTCTGATTTCCCCGAATAACAAGTGTTTTAATCATCTGCCCAGTTAACCCACCAGTTACACGGATCGGTACTGCATCTAGAGACGGGGAGCAAAAGGAAAGATGGAAGCAATATCAGGAGTTGAAACATCTGCCTCTAACTGGGGAATCCCTCAACAAGCCTCCCAGATAACACTCTCATCCCTCACCTCTGGTCCACATTACGAATCCACGTACTAATGTCAAGTTTTCACTTTGAGTGGGAAAACTGTTCATAACCTGAGGTCAAGATGAAACTGATGGAGTAAATAAAATAATGAAAACCTCCTAAAGGACAGATTTTTTGTTTTGTTTTGAGGAGGCTCTGAGAAATATAAAGTATTGCATGAAATAAACAGAAATATATATGAGGATTGTAGCCCCTGAGAGGTACTGAAATTACTTTCAGGAGAATTTCAGTTGATTCATATGCAGAATAAAATACTTAGGGTCACTTTAAGAAACATTCCATTTCCTTTTTTTAAAAAATATAAATTTATTTATTTTAATTGGAGGTTAATTACTTTACAATACTGTATTGGTTTTGCCATACATCAACATGAATCTGCCACAGGTATACATGTGTTCCTCATCCTGAACCCCCCCTTCCTCCTCCCACCATCCCTCTGGGTCGTCCCAGTCCACCAGCCCCAAGCATCCTGTATCCTGCATCGAACCTGGACTGGCGATTCGCTTCTTATATGATATTATACTTGTTTCAATGCCATTCTCCCAAATCATCCCACCCTCCCCCTCTCCCACAGAGTCCAAAAGACTGTTCTATACATCTGTGTCTCTTTTGCTGTCTCGCATACAGGGTTATTATTACCATCTTTCTAAATTCCATATATATGCATTAGTATACTGAATTGGTGTTTTTCTTCCTGGCTTACTTCACTCTGTATAATTGGCTCCAGTTTCATCCACCTCATTAGAACTGATTCAAATCTATTCTTTTTAATGGCTGAGTAATGCTCCATTGTGGATGTGTACCACAGCTTTCTTATCCATTCATCTGTTGATGGACATCTAGGTTGCTTCCATGTCCTGGCTATTGCAAACAGTGCTGCAATGAACATTGGGGTACACATGTCTCTTTCATTCCCTTTTTTTCCCCAATCTATGTAATGGTAAAGCCTGAGATTCCAATCACTTCAACATTTAGTGAACAGCCCTGCCACCATACACAAGATGGTTAGCTGTAGTGGAAGGATTCTGGTCTGAAGGTAGAAGGCACCTACTCGATGCTCAAAGGTTCCTGTTACAAAATGACTGGTTCCAGGGCCACTAGCAACCAATAGTGTGCCTTCTGGGCCTCAGTTTTCCTATCTGTAAAATGAGTAGAATGGAATTAGATTATGATTTTCACGATGGTATTTTTTTCTTTCTAGTATTTCAAGTATGTGTTCAAATGAAAAATCCCCAGAAGCTTATGCTATAAAACTTAGTGTGTGGAGGAGGGGCAGATGTTGGTGGGCAGAATTCATGCTGGAGAAACACCTGGTAACATTCTCCTCCCTAGGAGATTCCTTGGAAATCTCAGAAGAACAGGAGGGAAGACGCTGGAAGAGATGGTCTAATAATGATGTAATATCCCGTGAATCTCAGAGGTGCTAATGAAGACTATATTTAAGAATCTAAGTAACAGGTAAAAAACTATGGATGATATTCATGACACAGTGGTAGTTTTCCTGTCTTCCAAGGCCAGGAAATAAAAAAAAATCTACCTCCAGAGTGGATAAGATTTTAATCTTCAAACAGGAAACATTTTCAACAGATATTATAGTGGAGAAAATATAGATTTTCATCCCTGAGAGATGGAAAGAAAAGCTGAAATCTTTGGATAAACTGTAACTGCAGGAGGTGGATTGCTGTTTGCTTGATGCTCACAGGCAGGCAACATTCTCTCTTTAATATGTCCACACTTTCATATCTGCTTTCTATAAAATAAGGAAGCCCTTTTTCTTTCCCATTATTTGTAAACTCTCACTGACTGGGTGATTACTACCTTATTATATAACACATAAATCCTCAATAGAATTGTACTCAATTTAATTGCTAAATACAGCCTTTTCACCTGGTTGAAATAATGGAGATAAAATCTTGACACACACAAAAATTTGGGGTCCTCAATTTATAATAAAGTTGTCAGAGTTCCCAAAAGTTCCCAAACCTAAGATGGTAGGAAATTTCAACCTTGCTAATTTTGTTTAGCTATATTTGAGTTAAATTCTGCTAAATTCTGCTAAATACTGCTAAAATTACTACAAGGTGAATAATGATTTTGCAAAAGAAAACTATTATGTTTTATCTAAAATGTTTTACATTTTACTCATAGGGATTATCAACCACAGAATCTTTATTAAAATAAAATGAACTCCACTGTGCATATGTATGTACCTGTGTGGACTTCTCAGATGGTGCCATGATGAAGAATCTGACTGCAATGCAGGAGACCAGAATTCAGTCCCTGGGTCAGGAAGATCCCCCAGGGTAGGAAATAGCAACCCACTCCACAATTCTTGCCTGGGAAATCCCATGAACAGAGGAGCCTGGTGGGCATCAGTTTATGGGGTCACAAAGAGTCAGATAGGACTTGGATACTCAAACAACAACAATAATGTACTGGTGTATGTATCACAAAATGAACAAAGGGTCTGGCTGGTCACAGCCATCCACACATCCATTTTTCACNTTCCTTTTTTTAAAAAATATAAATTTATTTATTTTAATTGGAGGTTAATTACTTTACAATACTGTATTGGTTTTGCCATACATCAACATGAATCTGCCACAGGTATACATGTGTTCCTCATCCTGAACCCCCCCTTCCTCCTCCCACCATCCCTCTGGGTCGTCCCAGTCCACCAGCCCCAAGCATCCTGTATCCTGCATCGAACCTGGACTGGCGATTCGCTTCTTATATGATATTATACTTGTTTCAATGCCATTCTCCCAAATCATCCCACCCTCCCCCTCTCCCACAGAGTCCAAAAGACTGTTCTATACATCTGTGTCTCTTTTGCTGTCTCGCATACAGGGTTATTATTACCATCTTTCTAAATTCCATATATATGCATTAGTATACTGAATTGGTGTTTTTCTTCCTGGCTTACTTCACTCTGTATAATTGGCTCCAGTTTCATCCACCTCATTAGAACTGATTCAAATCTATTCTTTTTAATGGCTGAGTAATGCTCCATTGTGGATGTGTACCACAGCTTTCTTATCCATTCATCTGTTGATGGACATCTAGGTTGCTTCCATGTCCTGGCTATTGCAAACAGTGCTGCAATGAACATTGGGGTACACATGTCTCTTTCATTCCCTTTTTTTCCCCAATCTATGTAATGGTAAAGCCTGAGATTCCAATCACTTCAACATTTAGTGAACAGCCCTGCCACCATACACAAGATGGTTAGCTGTAGTGGAAGGATTCTGGTCTGAAGGTAGAAGGCACCTACTCGATGCTCAAAGGTTCCTGTTACAAAATGACTGGTTCCAGGGCCACTAGCAACCAATAGTGTGCCTTCTGGGCCTCAGTTTTCCTATCTGTAAAATGAGTAGAATGGAATTAGATTATGATTTTCACGATGGTATTTTTTTCTTTCTAGTATTTCAAGTATGTGTTCAAATGAAAAATCCCCAGAAGCTTATGCTATAAAACTTAGTGTGTGGAGGAGGGGCAGATGTTGGTGGGCAGAATTCATGCTGGAGAAACACCTGGTAACATTCTCCTCCCTAGGAGATTCCTTGGAAATCTCAGAAGAACAGGAGGGAAGACGCTGGAAGAGATGGTCTAATAATGATGTAATATCCCGTGAATCTCAGAGGTGCTAATGAAGACTATATTTAAGAATCTAAGTAACAGGTAAAAAACTATGGATGATATTCATGACACAGTGGTAGTTTTCCTGTCTTCCAAGGCCAGGAAATAAAAAAAAATCTACCTCCAGAGTGGATAAGATTTTAATCTTCAAACAGGAAACATTTTCAACAGATATTATAGTGGAGAAAATATAGATTTTCATCCCTGAGAGATGGAAAGAAAAGCTGAAATCTTTGGATAAACTGTAACTGCAGGAGGTGGATTGCTGTTTGCTTGATGCTCACAGGCAGGCAACATTCTCTCTTTAATATGTCCACACTTTCATATCTGCTTTCTATAAAATAAGGAAGCCCTTTTTCTTTCCCATTATTTGTAAACTCTCACTGACTGGGTGATTACTACCTTATTATATAACACATAAATCCTCAATAGAATTGTACTCAATTTAATTGCTAAATACAGCCTTTTCACCTGGTTGAAATAATGGAGATAAAATCTTGACACACACAAAAATTTGGGGTCCTCAATTTATAATAAAGTTGTCAGAGTTCCCAAAAGTTCCCAAACCTAAGATGGTAGGAAATTTCAACCTTGCTAATTTTGTTTAGCTATATTTGAGTTAAATTCTGCTAAATTCTGCTAAATACTGCTAAAATTACTACAAGGTGAATAATGATTTTGCAAAAGAAAACTATTATGTTTTATCTAAAATGTTTTACATTTTACTCATAGGGATTATCAACCACAGAATCTTTATTAAAATAAAATGAACTCCACTGTGCATATGTATGTACCTGTGTGGACTTCTCAGATGGTGCCATGATGAAGAATCTGACTGCAATGCAGGAGACCAGAATTCAGTCCCTGGGTCAGGAAGATCCCCCAGGGTAGGAAATAGCAACCCACTCCACAATTCTTGCCTGGGAAATCCCATGAACAGAGGAGCCTGGTGGGCATCAGTTTATGGGGTCACAAAGAGTCAGATAGGACTTGGATACTCAAACAACAACAATAATGTACTGGTGTATGTATCACAAAATGAACAAAGGGTCTGGCTGGTCACAGCCATCCACACATCCATTTTTCACTCACGGATGTGCCATGTGTGCCTCTGAGGCTAACTGTGCTAGGAGCTGGGGACACAAAGGTGAAGACAGCTTCCTGAAGAACTGAAAGCTTCTCAAGTCTTGATTTATTCATAGATAAAATGCACTAATATGAAGTTTTACAGTAAGAAATGATCATGTGATAGTATGAAATGTACTGAGATCACATATAATATCTTATGTCAAGCTGTTTCACAATGTCTAGCCCACAGGAAGTATTGGGTTGGCCAGAACGTAAGTTCATGCAGATTTTTCTGTTACATTTTATGAAAAAAAGCTGAATGAACTCTTTGGTCAACACAATATTATATGAACAGTTTCTGTTATAATCATTTTCATGAGTAAATTGCATTCCTCAAAAACAAATAAAAGCCTACTTGGAGACAAACACGTAAACATATCATTCTATGTCAATACAATGGGCTCAAAGTGAGGAAGAAGTTTCTGTTTTTAACCCAGTCTCAGGAAGAGGCAGTAAAGGCTTCAAAGGGAAAGTGATGCGTAATGTGATCTTGCCTTGGGAATAATTATTCTCTAGATGAAGTCAGAGAATAAATCAAAAAATGTGAGGGGATGCAGGGCAGGCTTCTCTTAAGTCTGGGGAGTACAGGTTCGGGTGGGGTGTGTGGCTGGAGCAAAAGCTGTTCATATTTGTGACTTTTGGTAAAGTTTTGTCAAGGTGGGTTTAGGGACGAGAGGAGGCACAACAGCCAGATTGCTCGAAAGGCCTCAGGTGCCTTATTGAGAAATTCAGAATTTATTCCATAGGGAATGGCTAGAGGCTGGCAATTTTTAAGTTAGCAGTGAGTGAAATCAGTCACAAGAAAGGAGAAAACGCAAGAGTGCTTTCACAACACACACTCCTTTGGGAGAACTAGGGCCTACGGGCCTTCTGCTCTTCCAACTCACCTTTGACCCTAGAATTGAGTCTCAGCTTTTAAACATTTCAGTGACGCTGGGATTTGACCACTGGCTGTGTCCCAAAATTGATTATTTGGTGAAACCTGTTTAATCCTGCAATCCTCTTCTTATCTCCAGCATCTGCAGCCTGGATGCCAGCTCCCAGCTCCCAGCAGTCTGCCTCAGGCTGTTGTGATATGTGTACACTGAGCTCATATATTTAAATATATTCCTTCTATTATGTTCGCAGAATTGCTAAGGAATATCTGCATTGATTTCATTTGGGGCATTTACAGAATTGCTTATTCAATCAGGCCCATGGGATTACGAGCAGGTTTATCAGATTCTTTCTAAGGTGGAATTCAAGCAGCCAGTACCCAGCCAAGCCATGGTGGAAGCTGAAGCAAAAGGGAAAAGAAGTAATAATGACCTGAGTGTTCAGTCACTTCAGTCGTGCCTGACTCTTTGTGACCCCATATAGCCTGCCAGGCTCACCTGACCATGGGATTCTCCAGACAAGAATACTGGAGTGGGCAGCCATGCTGTTCTCCAAAGGATCTTCCTGACTCAGGGATTGAACCTGGGTCTCCGCTTTGCAGGTGGAGTATTTACCCATGGAGCCACATTTATCATCATATAAATGTTTGCCTTAATTTTAATTTTTTAAAAATACTGCATTGTTAATATTTTTCTTTTGATACTCATTCAATTTGGCACCCAAGCTGAGTGCCTCACTTGTCCTACCTTTGTTCCAGCCCTGAAAGTAGCAAATACATCCCAACACTCCATCCTGGCATCAGGTTGGGCTGTGTTTTGGGGAATGGAGGCACAAGATTCAGAAGGCATTGTGCCAAGCAGTCCTCCAGTCACGGAAAAAAGCCAGTGTTTCCCTGGAGATCGGCCCAACGTTTGCAATCACTTGGGTTCTGTGCGTGGAGTCCTGTTTCCACGCCATCTCCCATGAAACGTTATGACACAGAAGTCAAGCCTTCTTCATTTTAAGCTTCAGAAGCAAAGCTAAACAGGAATAAAATAATTCGTTGAAAATGTTTGACTAATAAGACTAAAACTCTCTATCCCAGACATTATTTTCCTATACTTGTGGACAGAAGAGGGAATGGCAACCTACTCCAGTATTCCTGTCTGGAGAATTCTGTGGACAGAGGAGCCTGGCTGGCTTCAGTTCATGGAGTCACAAAGAGCCAGACATGATTAAGCGACTAACGCATCACTTCTTATGGACAAGAGGGCTGCCCCGGTGGCTCAGCGATCAAGAATCCAACTGCAATGCAGGAGATGTGGGTTTGATCCCTAGGAAGATACCCTGGAGGAGGGCATGGCAACCCCCTGCAGTATTCTTGCTGGAAGAATGCCATGGAGAGAGGAGCCTGATGGGCTACGGTTCATGGGGTTGCAAAGAGTCAGACATGACTGACGAGAATTGAGCACATGGGCAGAAGAACAAATTAACCTTTGTATTACTTGTACCTTAAACTCAACAATAATAATAATAGTGTCTTTATCATTTTTACTAATAGAATTAAATTTTCAGGATTTTTGAATTAGATTGAAATTTAAGACCTGACTGGAGACAAACCCTCAGGATGCGTGGTCGGGTAGGTACGGCACTGTGTCCCCTAGTCTCCCATCAGGATGAAGGAGTGGATGGGAAGGATTCCTTCACTATCAGGGATTCCTATGGCGAACAATTGACCATCGAACCTCTCTCTAGGATCTGACCTTCGCTAAAGGGAGCTGCTCTGCCCACGCTTGAAGCTCTAACTCTGGAGCAGCTTGCATCCAATAAACAGTCCAGGCAGGAATACCAAGACATGACCCTCTGGCCCAAATCTGAGGGGTCCAAATCTCCAATATATTCAAAATGTCTCCAAAGGGACATTTCAGTTGCAGGCAGCTCAGAGCTGAGACCAGCTGAGGCCCCTGCATCAGCTGTATAAAGTTCAAAGTTTCCTCCCTCTGATACATACAGGGTAAAAAGAAGACACACAGCTGTGCGAGAAGAAAAAGGCAGACACAGCATCCCAGCTGGTGAAGCGGGTGGTTGCTACCAGTTGTCAAAGTTCTACTCTGTCTTAAGCATCCATGTGGCCATGAGTCATCCATCCCTTTAATATGAGCAGGTGCTTTGTTTGTCTGCTACATAAACTGTCCCAAGTCTGCCATTACCCGTCTCGATTAATGAGATATCATGCCCTGAAGCACTTTCTTTTGATTTAGTGGAAAGGGCACACCAGCGGCTCTCATTACTTTGTAAGGTCAGAAGAGGAAATGACCACACCTCCATGAGTCAAGGATATATCAGAAGCCTGTTGATGCCAATGTGGTGGAAATGATAAAATTGTCTGGGAAGAGAAAAGAACACTCAAGAAGAAATCATTGCCAGAGATACGATCAAGTCCAACCACAATAACTTAGCAACACCCTATTAAAAAAAAACAAAAGTTTCTGTAAATTTGGAAACAACTGAATGTCCATATTGCTTAAAATTCAAGCTACTCCTTCATGGAATAACCAAAACACTTTCACTTTATGCAATTCTGGAGGCAAATAGGATGGACTATTTTCTGAAGTTAGTGTTTCTGAGTCATCCTTCCAATATTAAGCAACAAGAAGTTTATTACTCAATATTCAAGGACGTTTCATTTTTTTTTCTTTTACAAACATGAGATCCTCAGATATTTTTAGTTTTCCAAGTTTCTGTCCTGCTTAGAAATATATTCTGCAATATATTCAAAACTATGTGGTTAGATATAACTGGCCATACAGGAAAGGATTCAGTCATATTGAATGGTTATTATTATCAATCTTCCTATGTCCCAGAAACCTACAAAATATGTATTATCTCAGTGAACCCTTACCAGATCGTAGGAGGCAGAACTACTACTGGCTGTTTTACAAATGAAAAACCCAAGACTCTTAAAGAGGTTATGCGATTTTCCCCACGCCACGCAGGTAAGAAAGGGGAAGCTGGGTGGGTATAAGCACCATGTCTTGAGCTTTCAATCAGTGCTCAGCAGTGACCCCCAACATAAGACACAACACATCCCAGACAACCTACTCTGTCTTTTTAATACCAATTTCTATGGAAAACAGTCTTTAATTAAATCTCTACTCTGTGCTTTTTAAGGCCTTCATATGATTTGTATGATCACATTCTCTCTCATGCTAACTAGATCCTTCAAGTCCAGGGGAGATAGTTTTTACTAAGAATACCTTTGAGTACTCTTTTTATTTTTTTAATTTCAGGCTATATTTTGGACAGTTAGCTCAGTACAAGGATATTAAGTTTAGTTGCTCAGTCATGTCCAACTCTTTGCGACCCCATGGACGGAGGAGTCTGGTAGGCTCCTCAAGTGGGTTGCCATTTCCTTCTCCAGAAGATCTTCCAGACCCAGGGATCAAACGTGGGTCTCCCACATTGTAGGCAGATGCTTTACCATCTGAACCACCAGGGAAGTCCTACAGGGATATTATGCTATCATAAAATATGTTTTATCGCCTTAGATAATTATCACCTTAAGTATGAATATTCTGCCAGGGCTATGGTCTATCTTTTGTTCTAACGAAATGCTGGTATCCATTCACTCATCTTCATAAACTTCTTATATGTGGAGGAGGGCATGGCAACTCACTCCTGTATTCTTGCCTGGGAAAACCCATGGACAGAGGAGTCTGGTGGGCTACAATCCATGGACTTGCAAAGAATCGGACGCGACTTAGTGACTTAGCATGCCTGTATGCTTTCACTCCGGAGAAGGTGATGGCACCCTACTCCAGTACTCCTGCCTGGAAAATCCCATGGACGGAGGAGCCTGGTAGGCTGCAGTCTATGGCGTCACTAGGAGTCGGACACAACTGAGCGACTTCACTTTGACTTTTCACTTTCATGAACTGGAGAAGGAAATGGCAACCCACTCCAGTGTTCTTGCCTGGAGAATCCCAGGGACAGGGGAGCCTGGTGGGCTGCCATCTATGGGGTCGCACAGAGTCGGACAATCTCCAAAAACTTCTTTTATTAAAAAGTTCACAGGAAAAAAAAGCTGAAAGGAAACATATCTTATACTATCCTAATAGACTAAAGGTAATTTTTTACTTTATTAAGTATTTTCTCATTGTATCTCTTAAAATTAAAATAATAAGATCAACCATGTTAAACATATGCCATATCCCTGCAAAGGCAAAAAAAAAAAAAAAAAAAAGATTCAGGAAGTAATTATGTGGCTGTTTAATCTGTGTTTGATTTAGAAAAGTAGGCAACTTAATTTTAAAGGCAAACTATACATTAAGAGCTTAAAGAGAAAAAATCTCACTCATGAACACAGTATGTCATTATGATCATTTCTCTAAATGAAAAATCTCAAGTAATGAATTTTGTGGTTTATTTCATATTTTGAGGGTGTTGCTTACAGGTTTGTTTTTTTTTCCCATTTGAAGGAAAAAAATCTTGTTCTTGAGGCAGAATGAATCTGGGGAAGAAGCATCAATCTGATTCAATAAATGTGTATGTTTTCCTTTATTGAGGCAAAGCAGTGATAGGAAACAGGAGGATTACAAAGGTCTCCTCTTTTTGAAAGGTGACAAGGTAACTATTTCAGCAAAGATTTTTCATTTGTGATTATATTTAACTTTATTGGTAACAGAGACTCAACATTCTATTAAAATGTAATGTTGAAAATTGCAACTATATAATGCAATTGCACCAAGATTGGTGGAAAAAATATTCTATTAGTTGGGCTGAGGAAATCAATCCCCCACGGTGCATACGAAGTAAATGGCACAAGACCCCACTTAACATTCACTTTCATAACAGTTCTGGAACAGGTCTTCAAGCTAATGAAAAATAACTTTCCTTTCCAATAATTTTTACTTTTCGGTTGGAACAATGACATGTTCAAATAAAAGCCAAAACAGCCATTTCAGTCATTCTTCTTTCAAGTTTTCCACAGCTCTCATTAAAGACAATGAGAACTGGAACAAAGTAGACACTGGGGTCATTTCAAATGCATCTGTGCACTAGGGATTTTCAGAGTAAAGTAAATGTTGTATTATACACCACTTTAACAGCAATCCTGCTTTAAACAGTGGGAGAAATATTCCCTGTGTATATGGTTCATTTTGTTCTTTTAAGAACAAGGAAATTTCTACTTCCCCCGATGTGGTCATCTTTTTGGAATTTACAAAGTGGTGAGCAGAAAATCCAATTCCTGACAAGTATCATGACCAATAGTTTCTTAAAACAACTAAATGACACGGATGCTAAAAGCCAGCACCATCGTTTTTAATAAACTAACAGGAAAGAGCCAACAAGAGTGTTCATGAATCAACTGCTTCTCAAACAGTGAATGACACAAGAGGAGTGTGGGGCTTATAACCAGTGGATAATCCTATACTCGTCCCCAAAAAGACATAAATAGTTGTCACAGCACCCTAAACTCTTCTCCAGTCTTTATCTCATTCTCTGTCTCCGTGCCCACTTGCCCAAAAGTCTCACAAAAAATTGACTACTAATTCTAAGCAATGAGGCCTCAGCTGACTTTGGGGGGTGGGGGGCGCTGTGATAACTTCTCATGTGGTCCCTCCAGCCACAGCGATGTTTTCACACCATACTTATTTCCTCTCAGAGCCCCGGCACTTGCTCTTTCCTGCATTTGGAACACCGTTCTCAAGACTCTTTCGTGCCTGACTCCTTGTCATTCAGCCTCCACCGTGGCCATGACACGCTATTTAAGTAGACACATTTCCTCCATCGCATTACAGTGTTTTATTGTCTTCACAGGACTTGACACTACCTTCAGTTTTCACCAGAGGCAAAGCTTTCTGACAGTCGAGTTCTTACCTCCCTTAACAACCCTGGCCTCCCCAGGACAAACTATTGTGTCCTAACATGTAGTAGGAGTTCACTGGATTTTTCTTGAAAGGATAAATAAACAAGCCAGCATCTTTTGCTCAAATGACTGTAAAAGTCTCTCTCTCTCTCTTTTCTCCCCATATTCCATTCTCCACAGAAAAACAAAGGTGACTGCCTACACTGAACAACAGATGTCATTTTCCTGCTTCAAACATTCCAAAGGATTCTCTTTGTAATTAAAAATCTAAAGGCCTTATATTGGTCTTCAAGGTCCAGCAAAACCTGACACCCGCTTCAACCTCATCTCAAGGCCACTCTTCTTTACCGACCTTCATCCCCATACTAAGCTCAGTCCCTCTGAAGTTTTTGTAGTTTTGATTGCTTCAGCTTCAAAGGCCATCCGCCCAGTCTTGACATGGATGTCTGCTTCCCTGTGGTCCCATTAGGACTCAATTCAAACAGCACCTCCTCAAAAGCCTTCCTTGACCACCTCAACTAATCTGGAATCAGATAAACAACCAGGACATGGTTTTTATTTGAATACATATATTTATAAAAGAGCAGGATGAATAACTTTAACTGGGATGAGTAAGAAAAACTCCTATTCATTTTTAGAACGGTTAAAGCTCAGCTTATATTTGACAATGCTGTCAGTGCTACTTACATGTTAATTTTTCTAGAATGTTATTTTCCAGATCTATAACTATTAATATGTTTTTCGACAATAGTAATCTTGGGCGAATGTCTTATTCTTCCATTGCATGCATGCTACAGACGTATTACTGAGCACTATTCAATGAGTCTGATGTAACTTTATTCTATTTGCCTTTAATTAAGCAATAAAGCTTTTCTTCGTAAAACATGTCCTCAATTTTCTTTCTCTCCCAACATCACATGCACAGGAGGGTAGAGGTGCTTGACAGTTTCCGTTGTGTTTGTATTTATTTTTACTTACTGTAATTTTGAATGTTTAACATAAAACTTTGTGCCATCTGTAAACTCAGCTCTTACTATTCTTAACAAGTAAGGCACAGAAACACAATAAAAGGAACAGCTTCATCAAAGCAGGGCAGCTGTCATGAAGGAACAATTCCCCACCAGGAGGCAGGTAGCCTCAGAGAACTGTTGCTAATGGAAAGTTTCATATCAAAGGCTTGGATGAAATCCTTACAGAAGGTGTCATGCTATGTATCAGTTGAAAGGCAAATGCAAAAATGCATGTATTCATTACTTTTCACATAAACTCTCACTTCAATAAATATTCTAAGCACTGAGCTCCACAACAGTCAAAGCTATGGTGTTTCCACTAGTCATGTACAGATGAGACAGTTGGACCATAAACAAGGCCGAGTACCAAAGAATTGATGCTTTCCCATTGTGGTGCTGGGGAGAAAACTCTTGAGAGTCCCTTGGACTGCAAGGGGATCCAACCAGTCAGTCCTAAAGGAAATCAACCCTGAATATTCACTGAAAGGACTGATGCTGAAACTGAAGCTCCAATACTTTGGTCACCTGATGAGAAGAGCCAGCTCACTGGAAAAGACTCTGATGCTGGGAAAGATTGAGGGCAAGAGGAGAAGGGGGCGCCAGAGGATGAGATGGTTGGATAGTATCACTGATTCGATGGACATGAATTTAAGCAAGCTCTGGGAGATGGTGAAGGGCAGGGAAGCCTGGCATGCTGCAGTCCATGGGGTCACAGAGTCAGACATGACTAAGGGACTGACAACGAGTTTCACATGGCAAAGTGGATAAGGGACCAGATTTCAGAATGGCAGCCAAAATAGAAGGGCTAGGAGGCATATACTACCTTCTTGTGTTACTTGGCAGTAATATCTTCTCTAACTACAGTAAATGTTCTTGATATAAGAAAATGTTATTTTTTAAATACCTTTATCTATGAAATTGAGCCATAAAAGCCCAAAAACCTTCACTCAAAGTCACTAGAACTGAACCTGTCCTTTTTAATTTGGTGACCTTGCTCCCAAATAATTTCACAGAGACCATATATGCACATTCTTCTGGCCTCAATTTCACTCAGATGTTGACCTTTATGTAAAAAAAAGGGTCAAATATTTCTCCACAGACTTCTGGAAGTACTATCCTATGATTAGATTTACTAAAATATATAGCTTTACATCTTCTAATTTTTTAATATTTTTGCTCTGTTGTACTGCTAATTAAAAATAAAACAGAAATTTGGATATCCTCTGACAATCAGGCATATTTTGAACAGTTTTATTCCTATGTACAATAGAATTGTGTTTTGCAAATAAAATACCCTATTTTTATAATGCATAAAAACTAAACAAAATTCTATAAATCAGCAGGTAGAAGTGAATGGTTGAATAAGAAATGAATGACCATCTGAGAAATTGGTCTCTCCCAATAGGCTTCTGAAAGAGAAGATGGGATTGTTTTCATACCAAAAATCCAGACTATAATAAGAGAATAGAGGATGTGTGTGTGTGTGTGTGTGTGTGTACACACATACAGAAAGCGAATGATACTTAATTTAAAACCATCTCAGTTCCAATCTGTTCTTGCAAGCATTATTTCTTCACTGGCTATATGTTTAACAACATGCCCATAAACAAGTTTATAATAATAGCCCAATCACAGCTTGGCCATGCTTTCTCTCTTCAACTTTGTTTAAATTTTCAATTTTTCTTTACAATTTTTCAAGGAATCCTGAGATCCTACCACACTGCTCCCTCCCACCCCATTTAACTTATTTCATGAAGGAAATAATTCAGCACAGGAAAATCCAGACTGGAACAGTAACTCTCTGAAGAAATACATTCTACCACAAGTGCACTGGTCCTCTGCCTATCGGTTTCTGGGTGGGAGAGCTCAAAGAAAGAACTGGAACTAGTGATGAGAAACTGATTCACGTTGAGCTCCAGAGACGGCTATAGAATTTAGTTAGCAAAAAGAAAGGCACCAGAAATAAACGAGAAGGAGAGTACTTTCCACGGATATTCATTAAAATCCCTTCTTTATGAGTAACTTGACATTATCTCAAAGCTATATTGCTAAAGAACAAACAAACTGTGAAATCAAGTGAAAGTGAAACAAGCCCTCACGAATGCCACACACATTAAGTAAGATAAACATGCTCTCAGGCCATTGCTTTTCACTTTTCATTGTACAGCTCAAACTAGCATTTACACAGCAAATTCCAAAACATATGTTCTTAAAATAAGACAGACACAACAAAACCTGTGCAATGGCACTTGGGAGCTTCCCATTATCACTTCTCACTAGGATTAGAATCCCAGTGGTTCTATTTTTTCTTACAAAAGTGAAGAAGGCATATATTTCCAGGTCAAGTGATTCAAAGATCAAGGAAAATGGGAAAAAAAAAAAAAAAGTACTAAATTCAAAATCTGAAGCCCAGGGTTTTCAGTTAGTGCGGTGTTCTTTAACCTCTCTGAGCTTCAACCTTCACTTCTATAGTAACAGGGAACTGGGGCTTCCCTGGTGTTCCATCTTATAATGCAGGGGACACTGGTTCGATCCCTAGTCCAGGAAGATTTCACATGCCTTGGGGCAGCTAAGCCCTGGTGCCACAACTACTGAAAACCACATGCCCTAGAGCCCGTGCTCTGAAGCAGGAGAAGCTACTGCAATGTACAGCTCGCGCGCTACAACTAGAGAGCAACCTCCATTCACCTCAACTGGATAAGCCCTCGCATGGCCAAAAATAACGAACAAAATAAAATTATATATATATGTATATATAAACAGGGGACCACTCAGTGCTCCTCACTGGGTTATTGTCATGACAAAATAAATGAGATAATGTATGGAAGTTAGAAGCAAACTTCAAAACAGTAACGCTTATAAAGCATTACTTCATCTCTTCCAGTTGAGATATTTGTGATTCACAGTGCAGTATTAGAATAACATCATTCACAATTCATTGAAAAAGTAAACCTGATCATATGCTACATCTTAGCAACTATATTCAAAATCTTTTGTCAAATGGAAATGGCACCCAATCATTTAGACGTAAGTGCACAAAAACACTGATTTTTCAAGCCAAAAGTATGACTGCAAATAGTTGAACAGACTTGCATAAGCCAAATAACAAAATTCATGTATGAGTCTGAGGCAGTCTACTCAACTGTTTGACAATTTCACAAAGCCTTAAATTATTAGGTCAAATCGCTAACAGCTGCTATTCCGTAAGTCAAGAATTGTACAATATTGTTAACTTCATAGTGAAAAACTAAATATATCAAATGCTTAATGTTGGCATTTTGGACATTTTGAACTCCATCACTCTAAAAAATTAATCTAGTGATAATCATGTTTCTCTCACATTATCAATAGAGGAAAAGATGCAGACAGAAATGGAAAAGTTATAAAGAATACATACAGATAAGCAGTTCACTTACAAAACAGAAAAATACTAAAGACCTAAAAGAATATTAACAATTTTTATTTTCTTCTGTATTCAGAGATGTAAGTTTAAACAAAAATATTTTTATCACTTAGTAAATTGACCCAAACTGGAAAGAAATTATAGTATTATTAAAAAGAAGAAAAGAGGGACAAAATGGAGTCCCTTATGCTAAGAGCCATATCAGCAAACCTAGACATAATTACACTTTTGGCTCTCCCAGAAGTGGAATCTTAAATCAGTCATTAGGAATTGCACAATCAGCATTAGTTAGGTAACGTCTAAAAGATCTCTGCCCTCCCCTAAAGGAGAGTGACTGCTATAACCAATCCATTCCTTTGGTTCTATAACTTTTTTCTTCCTTTGTTCTCCTTGTCTTTCATTTTGTTAACTTCTTCAGATTTCCTTTCTCTCTGCTGTACTGGATATTGCCCGAGTCATGGATCATTGAGTACAGCCAATAAGAGCTTTAAAATTACTCAGTTGAGGTTTTTGTTTTTTAAAATAATACTTAGTGCTCAAAGAGCAGTGTTCTGGAAGGCAAACTGCTATCTGATTCAAAACCATTAAAAATATTCATGCTTTTTGACCTAGTAACTCCTTTCCTGGAAATTAATCATAGCAAAGCAATCTTAGATTTGCACAATCATTTATGCAATGACAATTATACCTTTAAACGTTTATTTTTAAAGCAAACTATGATTAAAATGAGGATTTTGACATACAAATGAATATTATACAATCATTAAAATGGATGTTTTTGATAATTATGGAAGATGATTATAATATGAAAAGGAAGAAAGTTTAGAATATAAATCAATACATAAGTTGACACAGTTGATATAAATATGAACAGCATATACATTTATAAATATCCTATGTGCCAGCAACTAGGCTTAGCTCATTAAATGCATAGGACAATTCCATGAAATGAGTATAATTATTATGACCCTCACTGTGCACAAGAAAATGATGGAGCACGTTTTACCAAAAATCACATAGTAGACAGCAGAGCCAAAGTGTGAACGCAGAGTTCAAAGTCTGTGACGGTAACCACTCTAATAGATTGCCTCTCAGCTCTTAGACACAAATGTCTCAGAGACAACAGACCAAATGTTAACCATGATTACTTCTCACAAATGGAATGACAGTGTGCGGTTGTTTTTTTGTTTGTTTTGTTATTGTTATAAGCTCTAAATTTTCTACTCCAACTTTTTGTTCCTTTGACGTTTGTCATCATCTGTTATTCAGTACATGTACATTATATTGGGTCAAAAAGTGGTACTAACTTTAATGTATCTGAACAAAGCATCCTATCAGTAGGGAAAAAGAAGAACTGTAAGAAAAAGTCTACGAAATAAGTATTCCTGCACCTATCTTCACCTCTCCCTTCCTATCATCACCACTTTGGCAAACCTTTCATGGTCTCTGAGAGTAACTGCCTGTCCAATCCCCTGTCTGCAATCTGTTTCTCTGCATCCTCCCCATTCCCACAGGGGACTCTTCCTAAAATACTTTTGGCTATCCTAGAACACTCACTGTTCATTTATTTGTGGAACATCTTCCGAATGTCCACAGTGTGACAAGCACTGTCTTAAATCCTGAGTATATAAAGATCACAAATCCTCTCCACCCTTAGATTTCTGAGCAATAGACTGCTATACTGCGGTGCTTAGTCACTCAGTCGTGTCTGACTCTTTGGGACCCTATGGATTGCAGCCTGCCAGGCTCCTGTGCCCATAGGGATTCTCCAGGCAAGAATACTAGTGAGGGTTGCCATTTCCTTCTCCAGGGGATCTTCCTGACCCAGGAATCAAACTGGGGTCTCCTGCATTGCAGGCAGATTCTTTACTAGCTGCGCTAACATTTGTAGCAGAAAACAGCAGAACAGACATTTGCAATGAAACATGACTAACAGAGCAAGGTGAAAAGAAATACTATAACATAAAAATGTACAAAAATAATCTTCCCTTAATAGGAACAATGGGTAGATTTCCCAGAGGTTGAAATATCTTAGCTAGTAGTGGAGGATAAGCAGGNTAGCTGCGCTAACATTTGTAGCAGAAAACAGCAGAACAGACATTTGCAATGAAACATGACTAACAGAGCAAGGTGAAAAGAAATACTATAACATAAAAATGTACAAAAATAATCTTCCCTTAATAGGAACAATGGGTAGATTTCCCAGAGGTTGAAATATCTTAGCTAGTAGTGGAGGATAAGCAGGGTTTGGGAAACTGAAAGTATCATGAACAATCTTCATAGGAATAACACAAAGCACAAAGGAATTCCATGGTTGATGTGGTCACCTAAACCAAGTATGCCCTCACTAGTCTAGCCCCTCTCCTCCATCTCCTGGAAGGAATGGTTTATAATTAGCATAGGAAGAGGAATATGGCCCCTGATGAACCTTTAAAATAATAGAGGTGGGAGTTGCTGGAGAGAAAAGGTTTATTCTTTTTGATGTTTTCCAGCAAATTATTTTATGTCTCAAAAAACAGAAATAAAACAAGTTCCAAAATAATGAGATCCAAACTAATATGAACTTTTTTAGTATACATGCTTTAGGGGAAAGATATTTGAAGATTATGAAAAGAAGAATTTTTTCCTTTCATTTAAGTACAAAATTATTCAAAGTATAGCAGTTTTTAATTACTTCTAACTAAGATCATGGCATCTGGTCCCATCACTTCATGGGAAATGGAGAAACAGTGGAAACAGTGTCAGACTTTATTTTTCTGGGCTCCAAAATCACTGCAGATGGTGATTGTAGCCATGAAATTAAAAGACGCTTACTCGTTGGAAGGAAAGTTATAACCAACCTAGACAGCATATTGAAAAGCAGAGACATTACCGACTAAGGTCCATCTAGTCAAGGCTATGGTTTTTCCATTGGTCATGTATGCATGTGAGAGTTGGACAGTGAAGAAAGCTGAGTGTCAAAGAACTGATGCTTTTGAACTGTGGTGTTGGAGAAGACTCTTGAGAGTCCCTTGGACCGCAAGGAGATCCAACCAGTCCATTCTAAAGGAGATCAGTCCTGGGATTTCTTTGGAAGGAATGATGCTAAAGCTGAAACCCCAATACTTTGGCCACCTCATGCAAAGAGTTGACTCATTGGAAAAGACTCTGATGCTGGGAGGGATTGGGGCAGGAGGAGAAAAGGACGACAGAGGATGAGATGGCGTCACTGACTCGATGGACATGAGTTTGAGTAAACTCTGGGAGTTAGTGATGGACAGGGAGACCTGGCATGCTGCGATTCATGGGGTCACAAAGAGTTGGACAGGACTGAGCGACTGAACTGAACTGAAACAACATTTATTTTGAAAAGACTCAAAGAGCGAACTGAAGGAGCAAGATAAGAATGAAGATTGTAAAAGAATATCCTATCAATTTAGCTATAGTCTACATCCTTGAACATGGGTGAAAATATCCTGCATTCAACCACACATACTACTGAAATCACAGTATTTCCTCAAAATACATATACGGTTGCATTTATGAAGAACAGCATAAAATCCTTTAGTTTCCCAATTTTACACTTATCTCTTCTGGTAAAAAGCACGATTTCATAAAAGAACAGGAGATGAACGTTAAGTAAATGTCTATTAATTTGTATGACAGGCCAAACCTTATACATTCAGTACATCTGCAATGAAATGACATAGAAGCCTTATTAACCCGCTTTTGCTGATGATTCAAACCTCAGCTACACACAGTGCTAGGTACATAGTCAGTACTTAAAACAGCGCTAATGTAATCAGTTCACTGAGATGTTCACACACAGTCATTTACTTAAATAAAATTAGCACAGGCTCCATAGTACAGATATTCATTATTAAGCCCTGAAACACTCACTGCAGTGTGATATTCATAAACCATCTCTTTATAATGCAAAACAAGTATTTGATGGTTCCCATTTGCTAGGATCACCTCAAATATAAAGAAAAACTCATGTTTGTCTTCACAGTGCACACTAAACAAATCCAGCACCTAAGGTTTTCCTGGATACATAATTTCTTCCTTAAAAATATCCAGACCAAAACTTGGATTTATTTTACCACTGATAATCATGCTTTCTTTTATTTTCCTCTTATAAACAACCTAACACCTACCACCAATCCCCACTCAAGTCAAATCCATGCTTATATAAATACAGAAATTAAGGAACCAGTTAAATGCCTGAGATTACAGGTTTCCAGATACTATTTATAAAAGGACCTTATGCTTATTTTCTAAGCATCAGTTTGTTAGCCATTGTAGGTATATGTAAAGATGGTCAAGAGTGACGCTCAGATTCACACATAATAAATAAATAATTTAGGACCTAATGGGTGGTGTCGCTCTACTAGCCAACCCTTCCTGCTAGGTTTTGCTTTATTATAACCATATATACGATGCTCGATTTTGTTTGAAAAATTCATTTCTGCTGGGGGAAATTTGTTTCTACTTTATGAGGCAGAAATACATCAATTAATGACTTGGCATTTTTTATGAAAAAGCTCATAAGTGGTACCTTTGATAGCTATAAACAGGACTGGAAATTATGGTTATGTTGAAAAGATGATGGTTCTCAGCTTTCAACCAGGTGCTGAAAATGCAGCTGAATCAAGCATTCCATGGATACTGACACTGATGGTGGCCACCCAGTCTCCTTCTAAAATTAAGTTCTACCCACTTATAATATCTACCTTTACTTTCTATATAAGGAGTATATCAAGATTTTTAAGTAGTGGGTGCAGGTTTTTTTTCCATCTGGTCACGCCTGAATAATGGAGAAGTGAATACAGTGCCTTTTCAGGTACACGGATGGATAGAAGCTTTGGCAGCAATCTTTAGTTCAGAAGCAAGATAGAGCTGCTCACTTTGTTTTTTATTTCTCTTGAGAACTCTATTAAAGAATGAACTTTTAGGAATGTGTCTAGGAAATCACATTGATTACAGAATAATAATAATAGTAATAATCACAGAGTGTGCTGTGTGCCCACTCTCTGGGAAACTCTTATCTGCCCGCTTCTGTCTGACTGCACTACATGAGTCTTTCTCAATCAGCATTTGAAAAATTTCACTCTCTGCTCCATGTCTCCAGCCTGTAAGATAATCAAACTGACATGCAGTGCAGCCGAAGAGTCTGCCTTGGGTGCTGGGAATAAATGGATGTGGACAGACACTGTCATCGTAATCCCTTCATCCACATTGTGTGGGACATCGGCTTGACAGTGTGGGCAGTGATGAGGCAAGCAGGTCGTGAACAGACACCCAGTACTTCCTCATCCCTAGCAGGCTTGGTGTCTTTGGATGAAGACTCCAACACAGGTAGGACCATTTAGCAGCTAATCTCTCTCAGCTACCAAGTATCAAGAAATGTGAGCCAACACTGGGCTTAGCCAGTCTGCCGGAAAGAACATTAGCTAAAAATGTAATAGCTTCATATCTCAGATGGAGAGTCCTGGGACAGAAGATGGCAACAAGCATCTGTGGCAGACAGGTGTTTATGTGATATGGGAAGCAAGAGAAGTTGGGAAAGTCTTAAGGGCGAGAGATGTAATTGACATATATGGATGCAATCACGGCAAATTTAGGTTGGATCCAATTTCCATAGTTTAATTTTGGCTAAAACTATTTTGGATGCTGCTGAGTATCATTTCCCCTGAGAAAAGAGATGCTCTCTAAGGAAGGAATCCAGTGTCACTCCAGAGAGATTAGTCACTGGAAGAAGTTTAAGATGAAAGTTATAATTGCTTTTTTAGAAGCTATATTATGAGCCAGAAATTCAATGAACATCCTGGAGTTCTAGGGTAGTACTTCACAAGCTTTTTTTTTTTTTCTTCCTTCAGATGAAAAATAAAATCCATTAATTCAATACACTGTGTAGGTCCATTTATTTTATAGAAGTCCTAGAAACTAAAAGGAAAATTAACTTGTCATAATAAATTTGTATCCCAACTGTCAGAATTCACTAATGCTGTCTTCAGCTGACTTTCTTTTCAAAGCATTAACAGGTGAAACTAGGGATAATTTATTTAAATAATTGGCCTATATTCTTTAAAGCAGGGTACAGTCCTAATGCAGGCATGATGTTCCTGTTAGGAACCAGGATAATGACTTTACCTTATAAAAGCTTTACCAGCTGCTCTTTCACTTGATATACACCTGAAACCTTAGCTCTAAGCAATGAGGATAATGAATTCGGGCTTTATTGTTTACTGATGACAAATGAGTATACTGGTGCAAGCATGGTCTCAAACCTCTTCTGTAGCTGATGAAGGAAGTACAGTCTATAATCAATGGTTTTGAATTGAAAGAATGTGATGAAGGATCATCAACTGGGCCTTATTTTAAAAACTGAAAGTTCCTAGTGGAGAGAATAAACTGAATACTACAGAATAAAGGTATTAACGGGTCAGTAGATTTTAATCCGACAATAAGAAGCTGGATCCATGAGCTGAGAACAATCCTTGGCACACAATTTTACTCATTCACCTAATCATTAATTCTCTTGGTAAAACACTTGGTCAGTGATATTCCATTAGACGAGGTTTTAGAAATGAAAAAATGAGCCCTATTTTCTTTTCTTGCCACCCCTGGCCATTTTCTTAAGTTATTCCAATTAATTTTGATCCTGTAATCTCAGTTTGAGCCAAAAATTCCACTTGCTTTTAACCATCCTCCTTAATTGAAAACACACACAAGTTTATATATATCTTAACATATTATAAATAAGGTGCTTAGCACAGGACCTGGCACATACAAAAACTCAACAAATATTTGCCATGGCTATTCTTGTTCATTATTTTTCCTTTGTGACTGACATCCTGAAGACAACAAAAACTTCCTGGTCACAAGCCAAGTACTGAAATGCCTGTGACACCTCATTCAAGATCAGAGGCAAAGACCCTGTTTACCAGGGACGCAGGGTAAAAGAGAGAGTACACACTCACCATCCCGAGTTTATACAGTACTTTCTTTTTTCTTTTTTTTTCCTTTTCTTCTTTCTTTTTTTTTCCCTTTTTTTCAGCGATAGAAACCAAGGCCCAGTGGCAGGAAGTATGATTCCAAGGCACAGAGCTTATGAATTAAATATGGAACCCAAACTCCGTCCAAGGCATGAGTTCCAATCACAATGTCTCAAAATTAAGTACTGATTCCTCCCTGCTATAATCATCAAGTTTCAATGATTCTTGTTTATAATTCTTTAAAGATTCCTCTGGATTAAATAAGAATGCTATACTCTTTATCCTTTCTCATCACTACTGTGTGGAGTAATGTAGCTGCCAGGTGACTGACCGTACTATTCACCAAATGACATGTGAATTAAACAGATACGTGGAACAGGGAGTGATCGTTAAAAGAAAATGTGTGTGTGTGTACACACAAGCAGCTTACTTGTGTATTCACTTGACCTCAAAGCAGTTCCAGTGTCTACACCCTCTCTACTCTGAACACCCTCTGGTAAGTGCATCAAAGCCCATGGCAGGAACTATGTACTCAGCATGTTGTCCTCAAATAGAAGGTCCTCAAACTGAAACCAAATCATCGGTTTTCTTCCAAACCAGGTCCCAATTATTTTTTCCATCATATAGGTTGGCATTTTTGTTTTACTCTTCCCTTGAGTTCAGGAACAGCAAATACATGACTTGTGGGCTGTTATGGTTCCACCTTTGACCTCTGCAGACATCACTAATCGATCACAACCCTCATCACCTACTACTTCAATAGAACCTTACTCCTTCTCTGAAACTTCCCTAATGGTGCTTCACTAGAGCCGGTATTTCAGAGCTGAATACCCATCCTCACACAAAGTTGCCAAGGGAAAGATATCTGCTGCTTTTTCTCTGCATGATGTTGCCATGCCTCACTCAGTTTCAGATTTACTCACTCCCCAGTCAATGCCCTATTCAACAACCTGTACTGCCTACCATGAGTTTTGCACTGCCTTCACTGTTCTCATCCAACAATATCGCTCAGTTTCACCCAACAGGCAGGACTCCAAGTATATCTCAAGTTGGACCATAAATAAGGCTGAGCCCCAAAGAATTGATGCCTTCGAATTGTGGTGTTGGAAAAGCCTCTTGAGAGTCCCTTGAACTGCAAGGAGATCAAATCAGTTAATCCTAAAGGAAATCAACCTTGAATATTCACTGGAAGGACTGATGCTAAAGCTGAACCTCCAATACTTTGGCCACCTGATGCAAAGAGCTGACTCACTGGAAAAGACCCTGATGCTGGGGAAGACTGAAGGCAAAAGGAGAAGACTGAAGCAGAGGATGAGATGGTAGGATGGCATCACTGACTCAACGGACATGAATCGGAGCAAACTCTGGGCAATAGTGGAAGAACAGGGAAGCCTGGCGTGCTGCTGTCCATGGGGTCTCAAAGAGTCAAACACAACTTAGCAACTAAACAACAACAACTGTGTCGGTATAGGAGTTCCTCCCGCAATGTCGGTGCACACGATGAACATGTACACCAGACTTCTTTTCTCAGATCTCCTTCATCCACCCAAACCATTCCCAACCCTGTTACACCCAGATCATGGCTAATCTCTCCTCCTCTAAATCTACAGAAGACTCAGCCTTCTCTAAGAAGAGCTGTATTTTTAGATATTATGAAGCACAGTTTAGAGTGGCTAATTATTTCGTAGATTTTCAACCACCTACACTTCTAGAGCACAGAGTTGGCACAACCCCTTCACAGATGACATAGTCAGAGGTATATTTTTCTATCTAGACCTCCTCCTCAAAACCCAGCCTTATATAAGAAAAAAATAAGAGATATGCAGGAAAACATATTCGTCAAAATACAGGTCGATTTCTCAGCACAGTAACTCACAGGTAAAGGATGAAACTTTACACAGGATCCTGTAAGGAAACCTCTAAACAGATGCAGAATCAGTAAGTGTTACCTGAGCTCCTCAGCATGGCAATACTCTATGTGTCTTCAAGATTGAACATTTGGATGTTTACAAAACTTTGCACTTAGGTAATTAACCCAGAATGTAAATCAGAATTTGCTTCTCCATTTTATGGGAGGACCAAGTTTCCACCCAACTTAAAATGACTTGCTCAAAGTCATTCACAGAATATGAGCAGAATGAAATGAAACCCTTGTCATCCTAGGCTTCTGGCATAATATATAACTCTGTGAACCATGATGCCCACAGAACATATAGGCAAATCTCACCATCTTTTATTATGACACATTACAGTTTTCTACTTGGTCAACTTTTCCTATCAATTACCATATTCAAACAACTGCCTATAGTTGAGATTCTTCTCCTGGTATATGTCTCTAAGTAATGAAAACGTCCTTTTTAAAAATGCAGCATTCTGAAACAGAATTCCTTAGAATTTAATCATATAGTTGGCACTGGATACCTTATCAGAATAGCTCAAAGTCAGGCATTATCTCAACCACAAAACATAAGTTATTGACTTTTAATTTAAAAATGTTCTAACTTTCAAAAAAAATTAAAAGTATGATGAAGACATATGGATGTATCACCTTCATTTGTGAATTAATATTTTGCCACATTTTCTTTCTCTCTCCTTCAGTAATAAAAAAATCTATATATGTTCATATACATATATACTGTATACAGAAATGTACATATATATATTATTCATTTTTTCTGTTGACCCATTTGAAAATAAGTTGCAAATATCTTGAGTCATCCCCTCTAAATATTAATACATCATCCTTTTTCTTTAGGAATAAGGACATGCTCCCATATAACTGCCAAATTATCACACACAAAATTATGTAACATTCATACAACAATACTATCTAATAAGTAGTCCCCAATTGTCCTAACAGGGTCTTTTATAACTTTTTAAAATCCAAAATCAAATCCAGTATAGAGTCATGAATTAAAATTTTAAATGTCTCTTTCACTGAATTTAATCTAGCACAGTCCTTCACCTATTTTTTTTGGGGGGGGGCAAATTTTGCGAGAAACTGACGCCTTTCTAAGATTTCAAACTAACTCTTTTGTGAAATATCTCATGATCTGTGTTTGTCTGATTGCTTCTCAACTATTGGATTTGGCAAGAATGCTCAGGGGAGATATTGTAACCTTCTCATTGTTTCATGTCGAGAGTCACATAATACCCCACTGCTGTATTATTGATCCAGATGTCATCTTTTGAATTGATCCAAGTTTTATCATTGGTTAAGGTGGTATCCAAATTGATAACATTTAAAATGCGGTTTATGCCATAATCTATGTAGGAAACACATAACACGTGATGGTATTGTTCAGAACCTCAAAAGATGCATATTTTTAAAAAGTTTAGAGATAGAAATAAGTGACTTTTTAAAATTAATCTAAGATATATTAAAGAACTGACCAAAAGTGAGGAGACAGAGTGATGGAGAAAGAAAAGCCGCTGGAATGAAAGCTAGGAACTCTGAATTTCCTGCCCAGCCTCCATCAACAGCTCACTGCAGAGTCCAGATGGCAGATACATTTCATTTCTTGTGGCAGTTGTGATTGATTTGTGGTGACTGCCTGGAGCACTGTGTTAAAAAGGATTTTAAGGCTGCATATTGACCCAGCCAAAAAAGTGTCTTAACTCAGCATGTGGCATGGATCTTGGAGAATGAGATGATAGTCCATGTGTGGTAGATTAAATACAGCCACAAACTCCTTGCCATACCTCCCAACAAGTGGTGAATTCTATGTCCCAAGTCTTCTATTCAGACTGTCCTTTCCTTTACTTTGACCAGTAGAATGTAGGAGAATTGACACTATTCAAGTCCTAGAACCTAAGCTTCAAGAAGCTTTGCAACTTATGTCTTCACTTTCTAAGAACTCTAAGCTGGGGCTGCATGCACAAAAGCCAGTCCAACAGGATTCTGGATTCTGGAAATAATAAATCTGTGATATTTCAAAAGGCAATAAGTTTCATAGCAGTAGATAACATACATAAGAAGCCTCTATTTTTTGATCCTGGTCAGTATCTCCCTTAACTCTACCAATTAACCAGTTTACTCACTTATGAAGTAACAAGGTTCTTTCTGTTAAGATTAAGGAGTCTTTTGGAGGAAGATTCCAGGCTAGAATTAAACTGGCACCCTCAGCTCCATTCAAGGGAACCCACACCCCGAGTTCATGGCCAAGAGGATAAAAGGAGTAAAGCACAAGTTGAGAATGTTCTATTTAGTAAAGACGGTGGAAACCCTTCATTATAAAGTCTGGAGAACCAAGGGTCTCTGTTCCGAAATGATCTGTCCAACACCATAAGCAACCTAGTGGCAAATTCTGGTATTGCAACCTCCTCAAAACAATGGCCAGAACACAGCTGAATCTGATACATTTTTCATCCCCTTACTTACTGTTCATGCTGATGAGGTCTCAGCTTCCCTCAATAGCTCAGCTTCCCCAACTAAAATGGTCTGTGCCAGGAGACAGAGACACGCACTAGGTTTGGGAGGAAAAGGGCGCTTGGAACATGTACAGATAGAGCTCAAGACAAGAACAGGTCAAAGGAATGAATGAGCCAGGACACAGTTAAAGACTGATGTCCATCTCCAGCTAGCTTTCCTTTTCTGCCTATTTGCTTCACACCCACACTGAAAATCATGCAGAAACACTGGTCTCAGTATTTATTCATTTTCATCTTTCATTAAAGATGCTTTATCTTCCCATGCTTCTTCTTTGTCTTGCTATGCTCCCGTTTAATTATTCAATAAATGAGGTGATTAACCAGAATGAGCTTTATACTTTCTATGCAACTGAATTTTGTAAAGAAACCAAGACTGTCAGAAGTGTTACTGCTGCTAAAAAATTAACAAATGAACGGTTAAAATTATTGAATCTCACCAATCTGATCAATTCCAAACTCAAGTTGCTTATTATATAAAAAAGTCTCATAGAGAAGGGGAGCTGTATTACTTCCATATGAAAGATCATCTCACAAAAGATTTCAGTGAATCCCCAGTTTTTTCCTGAAAATGATTAATCATTGTAGTGATCACAAGTATGCCCAGTAGAAAATCAGGCTGATTAAAAATGTGATTAAGGAAGCCAATTAAGCAAGCAATCTACCAAAAATCAGCCTTTCTACACAAGAGGTAATAAGATGATATTTCTATTTTCAAGAAGCCTCTTCCAATGTAATTTAATTTTAAAAATTAATAGGAATAATTCACCTTATATCAATGCAAGGAATTAGAAAAATAGGAAGAATTGGCACTTTTTCTAATGGCAGCGATTATGATAAGTTAAAGCTTAATTCAGATTGTGTTGTGCCCTGAGCCACGTCCTCGGTCTTCCTGTATTATAAGTCCTTCTTGATTAATGAAGTTTCGTTTGCTTTTTTTCTCTCACATCCTCTGAACATCCTAACTCTCCCCCAAAATATATCAAATCCCAGAAGTCAAATCTTCATTCATTGTGTGTGTGTGTGTGTGTGTGTGTGTGTGTGTTTAGAGTCTGTTAAGCTTGCTAAGTCGCTTCAGTCGTGTCCGACTTTGTGTGACCCCATAGACAGAAGCCCACCAGGCTCCCCCATCCCTGGAATTCTCCAGGCAAGAACACTGGAGTGGGTTGCCATTTCCTTCTCCAGTGCATGAAAGTGAAAAGTGAAAGTGAAGTTGCTCAGTCATGTCCGACTCTTCGCAACCCCATGGGCTGCAGCCTACCAGGCTCCTCCATCCATGGGATTTTCCAGTCAAGAGTACTAGAATGGGGTGCCATTGCCTTCTTCACTGTTAAACTTAATAGTACTCAAAAACAAAAATAAAGTTTACTTGCTAAAAAGGGCCAGAAAAGCCTAAATAGAAACCTTTTGAACCACAAAGCTGTCATTTGAGGTAACAGGAAATAATCCTATCTCTTAGCTCACAAGAGAAATCATAACCACTTCCCAAAAACATGCTTTTCTCCCACCACACCCAAATATGACTTCATAATATCTAGAGGACTCCATGGAGACAAAAAGCATTTTTTATTCTATAATATATTAGAATCTCTCATAAGAAAGTTATATGTAGACAAAAGTCTATTTAATAAAAGGGAAATTTTTTAAAGGCACATTTGTTTTCAACTGAGAAGCTCAAGTTGAGTTAATTGAATATGTATGTAGCTCCTGAAAGGATAGAGGTTAGAGACAGAGAAAGAACAATTAGCATGAAAAAGCTGATAAAGAAGGCTCCAATTGCCTTGGGGGGAAAAAAAAAAAGCATGATCTCCAAGCCATGGCTTATTTTTTAAGATACATATATTCCTAAGGACACAATTTCCAAAGCCCAGTCAAATCATCTGGGAAGCCACAGAGGTGGGAAGCAATTAAGTTCTTTGTTTCTCTCATGTTGGAAAATGAGTCCAATAAGTAAGCTTCAACTTACTTCTCGGAGAGGAAATTTCATGGGAAGCAGTGATCCTCCTCTGGATCTTTTCCAGGGATCATTCCACATGCATTTGAAGGCTGTCAATTGGCCACTGGATGATACAAACTTCTAGGTTTGTAGAGCTTCCCAGGCGGAAATCAAGACCCCTGATGGCTACAGTCAGGAGAGTGTGGTGCTAAGAACCTGACTGTGAATTCAGACCCTCACCTGGCCGCCCATTTTACATTTCCCAGATCTAATACATTTTTTGTGCATCAGACGCAATTAACTTTGTGTTTCATTGAAGACTGGCAATAAAAGGGACCCAGCCCAGCATCCCCTCCAGGGCCCTCACTTCCCAGATTAAAAAATCATTCGTTATGAATAGGAAGGTGAAAGGTCACACTGTGCATCTGGACGGGAGGGTTCAGAACGCTCGTTGTCTGTTTTTGAGTGCTCCCTCCTGCTTTGCCTTGGTGCTTACAAAGTTGGCTCAGCACTTGGAGAATTAATTAAAGCAATAACTGATGCATCCTCTTAGAGTGGAAAAGAACAGAAATGGCTCAGGTGTCAGAAGACCTGGGTTTCAGAACACTTGCACTCCTGATGAGCACTGCTGTTCCGGAAAGTTAACACTCCATGGAGGCTGGAAGATGTAGCTATGATGTTCATGGATTTTAGGGACACCCGGCCTTGCATCCAGACTCTTCCTTGTACTTGCCTCAGAGATGGCGGGTTTGTTAATCTATGTGGGATTCATACAAGTGTTAGTCACTCAGTTGTGCCCGACTCTTTGCGACCCCATGGACTGCAGCCCACCAGGCTCCTTTGTCCATGGGATTTTCCAGGCAAGGATACTGGAGTGGGTTGCCATTTCCTTCTCCAGGGGATCTTCCCGACTCAAGGGTAGAACTCAGGTCACCTGTACTGCAGGCAGATTCTTTACCATCTGTGTGATTCATACTCTCATCTTATTAAGGGGAAAATAATGCCCCCTTTCTCAAAGATTATTCTGTGCAGATTAAATACGAAGAATATGCAAAATGTCTGATACCTGGTCTCCAACCTACATTATTGTTCATTTATTCATGTGCAAAATAACTGCTCTATTTGACTAGTGTTTCTTGTTAATGGGGATTAACCCAAGAGCAGGTATAAAAATAAATAACTGAAACAGCATAATCATCTCAAATATACGCACACAGTAAACTCACGGATGCTTTTTTAAAGCTGGTAATGGCATGCCTTTTCATTAAAAAAAAAAAAAGGCCATTCATTGAAAAAGAGGCAGAAATATCACACAGAAGTTGATTTCTCTGCAGTTCTATAACACACAGGTAGAAAGTCATAGTAAAATCTATCTAACCCCCTCTCTCTCTTTGGGTTCTAATCCACTGTGTTACAGAATAAATGCCAGTGTTTGAATAATATGGCTATTATTTTTTTAAGTGCAATCTAACATAATTTACAGAGAGAAATTGTAGTAATTCCCTATTGGGGGATAAAGAGTGGTAATTTACAACACATTCCACATTGAAAGCAACGTTTTCTACTGCACTTTGCATATAATCCTAAATCCAGAGCATACCCTGAAGTGATCCCATGTAACCAGGCTCCACCCTCTTCCATCACCACCAAGAGCTCTCTGTTCTCTGTGCTCACTGGACTCTCTTGTGAGAGCCAGTCCTCCTGGTTTTCAACAATACTGAGTGCCTACTGTTTGTCAGGTGCTATTCTAGGTACCATAGATACAACGGTAAAAGTACAACACGCAGACACACACTATACAGATAAATACCTCTGCCTTTATAATGCTTAAATTCTATGGGGAAAGATAGGAAAAAGAGCTAAATAAATTCAATTGATCTTGAGTCTCACACAAAATAGTGCTATGAAGAAAGAGCTGGGAACAACATGAGCTGTGCAGGGGGTGCTTTTATTTCAGTGACTACCAGGAACCAACCTCTTGCTGCCCCATGTACAGGCTTGCCCCCCACCAGTCTCTCAGCTCCAAACAAGTCTAACCAAGCTCCATCCTGAAATTCTCATCTTCCCAGATCAGTGCAAAATAAACAAAAAGTACTATTACAAAATGCAATGGGAGTGATGAAGAGAAGCAGTGTGTGTACTTTGTCAGCTTCATTTCCGGTGTCTAGAACTTGAATGCTTACCCATCGAAACAAGCATCACCAAAGATATTCCTCTTGATCATCAAAGATTCCACATATGAGATGAGAAGGAAGAACAAGAAGCCCAGAGCAGACAAGAGCATAATGCCTCACGTGGGTTGGGGAGGGCGTCAGGAGCAAGAACAGGTCCAGGTAACAATTAAAGAAAGGCTTTTCTCTTTCTTGCCTGAGGCAATTAATTGCAACACCAGAAAAACATCATCAACAGAAAACACCATCAGTGGCCAGTGGGAACTGATGTGGCAATAGACAAAGCACTCTCCCTTTGTTTTCTGTTTTTTAAACATTTTTATACAGTTGCAAAGGTTACACTTTATTGATGTGTGTGCTTGGTCGCTTTAGTCATGTCTGACTCTTTGCAACCTAATGGACTATAGCCCGCCAGGCTTCTCTGTCCATGGGGATTCTCCATGCAAGAATACTGGAGAGGGTTGCCATTTCCTTCTCCAACATTCCATTTATAGTTATTACAAAATATTGGTTGTATATCCCATGCTGCATAACACATCCTTGCAGCCTATCTTATACCCAAGATTTTGTACCTCCTATCCCCCCACCCTTATATTGTACCCCCCACCACACACACACTGGTTACCACGAGTTTGTTATCTGTTTCTGAAAAGTACTCACTCTTAAGAAAACTCTTCAGTACAGGGTCAAGACATAGTCAGTTCAGAAACCCTACCCCATCACCTGCGAGGCACATGTCTTGGGAATGTTACTTAGTCACTCTGATAGTCTCTGTGTCTTTATTTTTTATTTATTTTTTAATTTTTACTTTATTTTACGTTACAATACTGTATTGGTTTTGCCATACATTGACATGAATCCACCACGGGTGTACGTGAGTTCCCAATCCTGAACCCCTCCCATATCATCTCTCTGGATCAACCCCGTGCACTAGCCCCAAGCATCCTGTATCCTGTATCAAAGATAGACTGGCAATTTGTTTCTTACATGATAGTATACATGTTTCAATGCCATTCTCCCAAATCATCCCACCCTCTCCCTCTCCCTGAGTCCAAAAGTCCGTTCTATACATCTGTGTCTCTTTTGCTATCTCGCGTACAGAGTTATCATTACCATCTTTCTAAATTCCATATATATGTGTTAGTATACTGTATTGGTGTTTTTCTTTCTGGCTTACTTCACTCTGTATAATCGGCTCCAGTTTCATCCACCTCATTAGAACTGTTTCAAATGTATTCTTTTTAATGGCTGAGTAATACTCCATTGTGTATATGTACCACAGCTCTCTTATCCATTCATCTGCTGATGGACACCTAGGTTGCTTCCATGTCCTGGCTATACAGTGCTGTGATGAACACTGGGGTACACATGTTTCTTTCAATTCTGGTTTCCTCGGTGTGTATGCCCAGCAGTGGGATTGCTGGGTCATAAGGCAGTTCTATTTGCAACTGATAGTCTCTGTGACTTCAAACCACAGAAGTAATTGTCTGCCTCTTGAAGCTGATGCGAGAATTAAATAATTCATGTCAAGTATTTAGCATAGTGGGCTTCCTAGGTGGTTCAGTGATAAAGAATCCACAGGCTGATGTGGGAGACACAGGTTCGATCTCTGGGTCAGGAAGAGCCCCTGGAGTAGGACATGGTACCCACTACAGTATTCTTGCCTGGGAAATCTCACAGAGAGAGGAGCCTGGCTGGCTCCAGTCCATGGGGTCGCAAAGACTGAGACATGACTGAGGGAGAGAGCATACAGACATTTAGCACAACACCTGGTGTGACCTGTAGGAAAAGCTCAGTACAATAATTAATGCCATGCCTATGATCCTCTCACCCATGTATGTGGGACCAGCCCATGATCTGATGTCCTGCTTGAGAACACGCTTGAACTCACCTGGCTGTCACTCTAGCTCAGGGCATGGGGTCAGACCCACAGATGGAATCAGACTTTGAGGACTTTCAGTATCACCCAGACTTTCCTGTCCTCAGTGTTCCTGCCCTGCTATGGCCGGATGACATCAGTAAAGAAAAACAGGACTAACTTACTATTCCGGTAGTTAGTTTTGGGAAATCCCAGTAGGGTTCACAGATGAGGGGAAAAAAAGCACATCACTTCTCCAATCACCATGACTCATTCTGAGCCTAGGGTGCAGTAAGCTCAGACAAGATCCAAATTTGACTCCTAGCTGGAAAACCCTGCCAGCAAATTTAATGGAAGAGAACTGCAGAGGAGATTTTTAAAAGTAAAAGGAACATACAGGTGTTTGCTTCAATGGACACAGGCTTTCTTGTGGATGGTTCTATTAACAAGTTTATCTTTCCTTCTGGTTATATTATTTCAACATCACTCTGTGTTCTGGTGTGTTTTGGGGACTAATTCAAGGTATATTGAAAAATACTACCTCCAGGTAGCTTCAAAGTGTTGAAATGGGGATTAGAGTAAGCCAAGCCGGAAGAAAACACAAAATAAATGTATTATTGACAGAATCAACATTGGATCCAAAGCATTAAAACTCTCCTTTGGTTTCACAGCCTTTTCAGATACTTTACAGCATCTTACAGTGCTAGGGAATGCTGTCAGTTTGTGCTAAGAATATACATTTCACACTCTGTACAGGGTCACAAAATACTATATAATTATACTTGGCAAAGGACATGCTTCCAAGCTGAAGAGGACTTTTCGGTAAAGAAATAGCTTCTGCACAGGGGAGGAAAAAAAAAAAAAAAAGGGGATTCCAGCCAGCAATGGGGATAAAACTGACACCTTAAAAGCAGGACACATATGTATGTACCAAGCAACCCAACACAGAGCCTGGCACACAACCACACTCTTTATATGAAGAAAAGATTCTAATGAAAGGTCGCTCTACTACCACCAAAACAGGTTACAACACAAAATCTAAGGAGCCCAAATTATCTCCTCCATGGTAAATCTTTACAAGCACAAATTTAGAAAATCATCTCTTAAAAGGCAAATAACAGAAACAACAAAAAATAAACAACCTAGTTTAAAAATGGGCAGAGACTTGAATAGACATTTCTCCCAAGAACATTTCCCAGCGGTGAATAAGCACTTGAAAGATGTCCAACATCATTAACCATTCCTGAAAAGTAAGTAAAGGCCATAGTGAAATACCACTTCACACATTTTAGATCATTATAACAAAAGGACTAGGGAAATAACAAGGGTCACCTCAGTGTGGAGAAACGGAAATACTCATCCATCGACGGTAGAAAAGTACAAGGGTGGCGCTGCTATGGAAAATAGTTCGGTGGTTCTTCAAAACACTAAACACAGAATTACCATATGGCCTAGCAGTTCCACGTGGGCATATACCCAGAAGAGCTGCATGCAGGGACATGGAACAGATAGGGCAATGCCAAGGTTCACTGCAGCACCACTAAAAACAGTCAAAAGCTAGGAACAAACCAAATGTCCCTCCACACATGAATGGATGAACAAAATATGGTATAAATATACAATGGCATATTATTCAGCTCTAAATAGGAAAGAAGCTCTTATAAACGCCACAACATGAACTTTGAAAGCATCACGCTTAGTGAAATGACAGACACAAAAGGACAATTTATAATTCCATTTTACGTGAGATGTCTAGAGTAAGTAAATTTATACAGGCAGAAGTCAGAAATAACCAGGGTCTGAGGGGAAAGGAAGAACGAGGCTGCTTAATGATTAAAGTCTGAAGTAATGAAAAAGCTTCGGAAAGAGCAGTGATGTTTCCATAACATCATGGACATAACTTATACCACTGAATTATACACTTAAAAATTATGAAAATGGTAAATATTATATTACTCATATTTTACAATAATTTTACAGTAATGTCATACATGTGTGTGCTCACTCAGTTGTGTCCAGCTCTTTGCGAGCCCATGGACAGTAGGATGTCAGACTCCTCTGTTCATGGGATTCTTCAGACAAGAACACTGGAGGGGGTTGTCATTTCCTAGTTCAGGAGATCTTCCCGACCCAAGGATCAAATCCATGTCTCTTGCATCTCCTGATTTGGCAGGTGAATTCTTTACTACAAGCACCACCTGGGAAGTCTTACATGTAATAAACACATAATATAATATTTACCATTTAAGAATTTTAAGTGTACAATTTAGTGATACTAATTACCACTGAACTATACATTTCAGTTGTGTAAATTGTTTGATATATAAATTATATCTCAATAAAGCTACTTTTTTAAAAAGGTAAATAATTTGAAAATTTTAAAAGAATTAGACTCTTTTGAACATTAATTCTCCTTCCAGGAATCTATACCAAAGAAATTATCAGGGCCATTCACACAATATATAGCATACTGCACTTTACAGTGTAATTTACAATTGTCAAGGATTAGAAACAAATAACTAAGGATGGTTAGACCAATTATGATAGGAATAAACAATGGGATAATATAATTCATAAATTCATGCTCTAAAAGAATAAAGTGGGTGTAAAAAAAGTGTTTATGATATACCAAGTAGAAAATGTAAGGTAAAAAGCTATACACCAGTGATATGTTCCAGATTTTTTTAAAAAGTAAAATGACTAGAGATATAATATTACATGAGTACATACTACATGAACATATCAAGTATTCTTTTATTTTAGCTATACATTCACTTAATGCTTACAAGTACCTTCTGATGTAACCAATATTATGATTCCCATTTTGCAACTAAGTACATTCAGAACTCAAAAGGTGAGAGATGTGTATAAGAGACAGGTTTTGGGAAATCCCAGTAGGGTTCACAGATGAGGGGAAAAAAAGCACATCACTTCTCCAATCACCATGACTCATTCTGAGCCTAGGGTGCAGTAAGCTCAGACAAGATCCAAATTTGACTCCTAGCTGGAAAACCCTGCCAGCAAATTTAATGGNTTTGCAACTAAGTACATTCAGAACTCAAAAGGTGAGACAACTGTTCCCTTGCCCTTAAACTAGTAAGTTGCAGAACCAGGATTTAAACCCAAGCAACCTAGTTCCAGAGTTTATATTAAAATGTTAATAGCAGATTCCTAGTGAGAAATTAGAGATATCTTAAATATCCTTCTTTTGTAGATTTCATATGTTCAAGGTGGTTTTAGAAAAGGCAGAGAAACCAGAGATCAAATTGCCAACATCCGCTGGATCATGGCAAAAGCAAGAGAGTTCCAGAAAAACATCTATTTCTGCTTTATTGGCTATGCCAAAGCCTTTGATTGTGTGGATCANGATGGACATGAATCTGAGTGAACTCCAGAGTTGGTGATGGACAGGAAGGCCTGGCGTGCTGCAATTCAGGGGTCACAAAGAGTCAGACACAACTGAGCGACTGAACTGAACTGACTGATATTTTCTAAAATATCAGCAATAAACATGCATCCCATTTTATAACTAAAAAAATTTTTAAAAACTTCACATGACCTTTGATTGCGTGTTTAGCTCTGGAAATAAACAAGGTTCAAGTTCACTTCCAAATAATTTCTACCTCCAGGATGTAAAGTTGGATCTAAAGTCTGAACTTCCTCTTCTAAACCGTTGAGAATAAATTCCCCCAAGGCACTTTTTCCCAGGAACAGTTGAACATACAATTCTCTACTTTCAGCTGGGAAATAAGTAAAACATATGCTCTTCCAAGTAGACATCTGAAATTGCCTAATGCCACATAGTGAAACAGAGCTAGGGTGTTCATTCAACTTCCAGTGATGACTGAAGGACTCATGAAAGGTTTGAGCAAGACAGGCCTTAATTCAAGCACTTGCCTTTCCACCTACAATCTTGATTGAATCACTTAAGCCTTTTGTCCTGTATCTGTAGTATGGGGGAAATAATTCCCGCCCTGTCAACCTCACCAATTTGAAGAAGATAAAAGTATGCTGAAAATAAAAAGCACCATACAAACAGGGCATCTTTTTATTAATTCTTATTATTTTTAGGTAGCAAGAAACCAATAATGCAAAAGGAGAATTATCAGGTACTGACAGTGACCGTGGTCTAATAACCAAATGAATTCTATAAGCCACATTTTTGATTCACTTACAAAATAGTAAAGACATTAACCAGATAATCTCCAAGGTTCATTGGAGTCCTATTCCCTCCATGAAGCATTTACTGAACCTTTTCTGTGTGTGAGGTGCAAAGCCAGATATAAGGAACCCAAAAATGGGTTAGGCAGAGCTCTTTCTTTATGGAAACTCTTGGCTCAAGGTGGAAAATTCGTGTGTAAATGCATGTTAATGAGCACATGCAATGAGCTCTATAAGAGTTGCAAATATAAAAAGAGAAACCAGTATTTTCTGGTGAAGTCAAGTCACCAGAAATGAAGGCAGCAGAGATGAAGCTTCATAGAGATGGTAACTTCTGAACAAATTCCTGGGGGATCAATATCAATATTTTGGAAAACTGGAGAAAAGGGTTTCATTTGAGACATTAGCAGGAGCAGGAGCATAACTGTGGGTTGGAAACCAGTGATTTCCAAAGTGAAACTGGCATATAGATGAATTAGGGAAGAGTGTTGCCATAGGCAAGAGTATGTTATGGGGTCTGCAAGCCTTTCCCTGGGGTCAGAAAATCGTCAAGTGAGAGTGAAAGTCAAAGTTGCTCAGTCGTGCCTGGCTCTTTGTGACACCATGGACTATACAGTCCATGGAATTCTCCAGGCCAGAATACTGGAGTGGGTAGCCTTTCCCTTCTTCAGGGGATCTGCCCAACCCAGGGATCGAACCCAGGTCTGCCGCACTGCAGGCAGATTCTTTACCAGCTGAGCCACAAGGGAAGCCCAAGAATACTGGGGTGGGTAGCCTACCGCTTCTCCAGGGGATCTTCCCGACCCTGGAATTGAACTAGGGTCTCCTGCACTGCNGCCCAACCCAGGGATCGAACCCAGGTCTGCCGCACTGCAGGCAGATTCTTTACCAGCTGAGCCACAAGGGAAGCCCAAGAATACTGGGGTGGGTAGCCTACCGCTTCTCCAGGGGATCTTCCCGACCCTGGAATTGAACTAGGGTCTCCTGCACTGCAGGCAGATTCTTTAACAACTGAGCTATGAACATGACAAATTCTAGGAAGAAAATTGAGCAAACCTAGGGATGGACAAAAATAGGAGAGAAAAAAGGGTTAAGTCCCTATTTGTGCATCCAACTTCTAGTATCTTGAATATATATTTTCCAGCTTCAGAATTAATCACAAGCAAACTAGCCATTCTAGAAGATGTCAAAACTGCCTGTTGGTTTATGAAAACACTTATTACTCTAGCAATTTTAACGCTGTCAAGTGGGTCATAAGTTACAAAGGTTTAATATGCAATAAGTGATAAGGCAGCAGAGAAGCACATGCAGTAATCTGCAAGAAACTTCTCTATTAGGACGACAGGCAAAGACAACTTTTAAATTATGCAAACCTGGTAACTTTTGCTTAAAATATAAAGGTTTAGATCTTAAACCATGAAAGAAAAAGTGAAAGTGAAGTCACTCAGTCGTGTCCGACTCTTTGCGACCCCATGGACTATAGCCTACCAGGCTCCTCCCTCCAGGGGATTTTCCAGGCAAGAGTACTGGAGTGGGTTGCCATTTCCTCCTCCAGGGGATTTTCCCAACGTAACAGTTAATCTCAGGTACCTTTCCAAAAGGGTTTAGCAAAACTTGATCTTGGTCTTCCCTGTTTTGTGGATGTGGATTTATAGTAAGTACCGAAAGACTTGAAGTAAAGAGCAGTTCAGTATGGTTGTTGAACCATTTTCTTTTTTTATTTTTGTTTGTTGTTGTTTTATTTATTTTTTAAATGAAGGATAATTGCTTTTCAGTACTGCATTAGTTTCTACGAAACATCAACATGAATCAGCCATAGGTTTACCAATGTCTCCTCCCACTTGAACATCCCTCCCACATCCCTCCCCATCTCACTCCTCTAGGCTGTCACAGAGCCCTGGTCTGAGCTTCCTGAATCATACAGCAAGTTCCCACTGGCTATCTATTTTACATATGGTAATACGTATGTTTCTCTCTATATCCTTCCCAGCCTGTCCTTCCCTGACCCCAGCCATGTCCATAAGTCTGAATCAATCCAAGTGAGATGGTTCTTTGAAAAAGCTGCAGAACTTGGAAAATAAGGAAGAACTACCCACCTATTTATATTTGTATTTTTCTCTCCAGGTCATTTAGCTCTACCACTTTCAGTAGAGAGACGGATGCTGAACCATCAGTCTATGCAGAAGCTGGGAGGAGGCCCCAGGGACTTCCTTTCGTAATTTTCAAATTGTTAAAATCTTACATTGCGGGTATTTCTGCGAATTAGGAGATCTATTAGCCAGCCCAGAAAATCGATAGTTAAGGGCATTCTTTAAGGCAAGGTTGATGAGCTTATAAAAGCAACAGCCACTGCACTTTGTGCAACTATCTTTTCAGAAAAGGAAGGATGGAGTTTCATTATTTCTGAATAAGCTCAATAAAGTAAAAAACAATTAGAGCAACCAAAAAATCATTGGTAACAATTGGCCGCAGTTTCCAAGCTAATGGTGCGATTGAAGCTGAAACCTTCAATCGGGCGTTGGGCAGCCAGAACAAGGAAAATTGCTCTGAATGTGCCCTTCAGTTATTGAATAGAAGGGTCGACATTTTGTTAGCTTGATTGAATAGGAAGCAATGAAGACAGAGAAAGGACAGATATTTGAGACCCTAAGACTTCCAGAGAAACCGAAGTCTTCCATATCTGTTATTCCATTTTACCATAAGTCCTGATTTAAGAAAACTAAGAAGCTCTTTCCTGCAGAGCACCATCTGGCAACAGAACACCTTCTGTAAGAGAGCTGGGTCATTTTGCTGATATATAGCTCAAAAAATACAGCTGAGCAGCTGAGCAACTAGACTCTCAATAACCCCCCATCCTTTTTAACTGTCAAAACACTACGAGAGTCCATCTATAGGAAAAAAGAAAAAAATATATATTAAAGAATCTGCTATAACTCTTCAGCCAGAGTGAATGTAGCCCATGAAACACGCTAGCCAGGAGCAACGTAAGTGCCTTTTAGTATAAGCCATTAAACCTTAGAGCTAAGAAAAAGAAACCCAAGAAATGAAAACCCACCCTAATGGGTGGTAGAATCACAAGAAAAGTTGAAATTCAGAAAGAGCAACTACAAGCAGTGCAAACTATATTATCTTTAAGTGTTTTCTTTTTAATAAAACCAAATACACATGCACGTGTGTTTATCTTTCTATCTGCAACCGAGATCAAATTCAAAACCTATACTGCACAAAGAGATGTTTCTTCTCAAAGACTTTTACATTAGTGTGAAATCCAGTCATGGATTTATATTTTTGAAAGCCATAGCACACTTGAGAAATACTGTCTTTCTCTAGTGACCAAAGGTAGTTGGCATTTGTCATCAAGACTTACAATCAATCTGATGTAGGCAGACATTCGTTATATGGAGGGACACTGGTTGTAATTGTATCATTTAAAATCTCTCCACTATGTCCCTGAAAAAGGACAAGTTAAATTTATACTAAAGTCATAGCTGATAAGATAGTTTTTAGAGCTGTACGAGCCTTTGGTCCCTCTCTTAATAACATTTCATAGTCCTCTTGTTTCTAAATTATGCAGCTCCCTACTGAGATGGTGATTTATTTCTGGTATATTGGCACTACTCTAAAATGTGCCACACTTTCCCTATGTTATTATAATAAACTTACTGATACAAAAGTTGAAGAAAGTTCTTTCTCAATCATCAAACACACTGCACATGATAAAGCAGATACTTCCCTCAAAAGAAATGAGACCTTTTTACTTTAACAGATCACAAAAGGAACCCAAAGAGACCAAGAGAAGTGTGCTGTTCTAGTGACTGTCCAGAGAAAATAGTAAATAAAATAGTGTAACCTGAGTGTTATTGAATATGCATGAGAAGAGAACAAAGTGAATTTGCTTAACAAGAAAAAAAAAAATCTCATCAATCAAAGAAAGGCAAACGAAAAACACTTCACTGATGAAGTTATTGTTAAGAATATATTTAGAACACATATCATTACCAGTTAGCAAAGAATTAATATTCTGAAGGAAAAATTAATACATCACAGCTTAGCAGACCACCCCCCCTCCTCCATTCTGGAAATGTGAAGGGGTGAAGGCCACACACCAAGTTGCTGGAGCTGTGCTTGAACACACTGCCAATCTCTTTCCACTCCTGGCCAGACTGCTCTGAAAGGCAGTGAACTTGACCCATTAGGATGTGCTTTGTAAGCCTTAGGAACTACTTTAGCACCTCAGCTGGGTTTCCAGAATATACTCTATTGATGGCTCTATTACCTTTTTCATTGTCTCTGTAAGCTCCATTACTGAAAAGGAGGAAGTGGTAATAGAATAGAAATTCACCAGTAGCACAGATGCAGAGCTGAGCTCTAAGTAAATGTCTCCGTTCTCTCCCATCGGCCACCTCTGATGCTCTGACCCTCCTATTCTATTGCCCTCAGAACTGGTCATCAATAATCTCCACTCAATCCTGTAAGGCAATTTGGAAAGTCAAGTCTTCTAGTCAAGGGAAAAAGAAAAAAAATAGAATTTTCCTCTCCTATCTCCTCTCTCTTCTCCTCAACCAAATAAATCCTATTTTTCCTCTCTGTTCATCACCTCCCAATCTCTCCTTAAACTTAACCTGTCCTGTACTAGAGACTCAGGCATCAGGTGGAGGAAAAGAAATGCCTGAATCTCCTTCCATATCGTTAAATCTCCCACTAGAATTACACAACCTCTCGGACTCTTGAAAATCACTGACAGTAAAAGCAAACAAAAATCACCATTTTTTTTCAGTCTTTTCCCCAAGAAAATCATTGCATACTCATATTTTATAGGAATAAATAATTAAATTTAAATAAATATCCCCAGCCTGGACTTTATCTAATGGGTCCAACATTTATCCCCATCGTTTTTTCTGATTGTAGACATGTGTGTTAGTTGCTTAGTTGTGTCCGACTTTGCAACTCTGTGGACTATAGCCCTCTAGGCTCCACTGTCCCTGGAATTTTCCAGGCAAGAATACTAGAGTGGGTAGCCATTCCCATCTCCAGGGGATCTTCCCGACCCAGGAATCAAGCCCTGGTCTCCTGCATTGCAGGCAAATTCTTTACCGTCTGAGCCATCAGGGAAGCCCAGGTATTAATACATAATGTAGCACTATTCTGTGGTGATTTTCTTTTCATGAAAGGGAAAATAAGGAATTAAAGATTATATATATATATATGCATTTTAAAATGTATATGTAATATACACTAAAGGCAGCATAAATATATTATATACACAGTATATATGTATATATATATTGTGTGTGTGTGTGTATGTGTGTCTGCTTAGTCACTCAGTCATGTCCAACTCTTTGCAACCCCATGGAGTGCAGCCCACCAGGCTCCTCTGTCCACGGGATTTTTCAGGTAAGAATACTAGAGTGGGTAGCCATTTCTTTCTCCCGGGGATCTTCCTAATCCAGGAATCGAACTGGGGTCTCCTGTGTCTCCTGCATTGCAGGAGGATTCTTAACCGCATGAGCCGTCAGGAGGGAAGCCCCATATACAGCAATGGTTAGACATCAATGTATGCTGCTTGTGGTAAATATATTTATGAGGCCATTAAATATACAACACACACACACACATATATATATAGTGGCTTCATGACTGGTCCAGTGGGTAAAGAATAGGAGACACAGGAGATCTGGGTTCAATCTCTGGGTCAGGAAGATCCCCTGGAGAAGGAAATAGCAACTCACTCCAGTATTCTTGCCTGGGAAATTGCATGGACGGAGGAGCCTGGCAGGCTACAGTCCATGGGGTTGCAGAGAGTCGGCCGTGGCTGAGCACACACATAAGCACACACACACACGGCTGTGCCCAACACATTTACCCACTAGTCTTCCTACTACTTTCACCCTAGGATTTTTATTTTTCAGCTCTCATGTAGAATCCTGCTCAAAAGTAATCATAACCTTCAACCCACATTATTATACCAAGTGAGAATACTGCTGCTCAACAGATATAGGGCTCACTGAAGTCCTATAATTTCCTCAAAATCAGCAAAGAAAAAAATAAGTAGGCATGAATCACTAGTTTAATCATGATGACAGGGAATGCTCACACTCTCACTCAATCACACCATTTTACCCTATTTGTAGCAAGCTCTTTCCTACATACTGAACACACAGAAGTAAAAAAGACAAAGTTCTTGCCTCCATGAAGCTTACAGTCTAGTGAAAGGCAGAAAATAAAGGAATGAATAAATATGTAAAATGTGCCAGGCAGGGATACAGGGAGAGATGGAGGAGACACAGCAGACAGGAGGGATGGGAGTGTGAGAGGAGGCTGTGGGCATTAAACTGGTGAGAAGGAGTTCCCAGGACATGTTATTGAGTATAAGGCAACCTTCCAGTCTGGGAAAAGCCACCAAGCTTGGCAAGATGCTCTGCATCCAAACAAATACTGCCTCTGGAAGGAGATAAAGGGGAAAATGTCTCAAGGCAAAGAAATCTCTGCCCCTCACTCACTATGGGCTGCAAGTAGCTCAAGCTGCCAGCCAGGAGTCTGGACAGACGTGACCCCCTTATGTCTAACCACTGCCCTCTTCTCCAGTGAGCTCCCTGGCAGGGCACACCACATCCAGCAAAAGATCTCGGATTCAGGAACACAAGCTCCAGGTGATACTGGGTTAACAGCAGATAAATGTACTGACCTTCTCCCAAACTCACGGTGGGCATTCTCAGCAAAGCATTGGGCGGTGGTCAAAAGCTTGCACCCTGGACTTAGACAGACCTGGATTAGAAAACCAGTTCTTCTGCTGACACCTTGTATATCCTTAAGCAAGTCACTGGCCGGTCAATTCCATCATCTGTAAAATGGGGGCAACAATACCTACTCCAGATGGTTGTTGTGATGCAAAATGCATAAAATAATGGATGAGTATCTGGCAGAGTTCCTATCCGATAGTAGAAACTATACAGGACTAGGATAACCAGAACTGAGACTGAACAAAAATTAGTAATATAAATAGAACCGAAAGACTAGAACTTTATATGCATATATAAAAGGCAAACATTCCCCAAGCTAGAACCTAATTCTACGTCCAAGAACAAATACCTTAAGCCCAGTAAAATGAAAAAGTCATAAATGCAAATCATATTTGGAAATGAATTTCTTTCAGTCTCCTTTATATGAGTTCAACTGAGCAAACTTTTAACATTTTACAATTAAAAGAAAATATTTCTTTGTTGAATTCTACTCATTAAAAATGTGTAGAGATTTTTGGCAATTTGATCTTCTGACAATCCTATGAATTTACTCCATTTTATTCTTGCAGCAAAGCATTGAGAATATGTTATTGTTGATGAAAGTTGATAAAATTCAGATGAGAAAATAAAAATGCCAACTCACACGTCTTTGCTTTGTGTTCCAAGTCAGTGACTATAGTGGGTAGGAACACTGTCCCCTCAATTCAGATCCACCAGGAACCTCAGGATATGATCTTATTTGGAAGGCTTTTGTAGATGAAATTAAGTGAAGGATGAAGCTGAGAAAATGCTATATTAAGGAGAGCCCTAAATCCAAGGAGAATGTTCTTATAAGAGACAGAAGGCATACACTGAGACTCGGGGAAAAAAGGCAAGTGAAGACCGAGGCTGGCAGTGAACTGATGCATTCACATGCCAAGCAGAGCCTAGAGCTGGAAGCAACAAGGAAGGATTCTCCCTTAGAGACGTGGGAGGGAGCCTGGCCATGCAGACACCTTGATTTCTAACTTCTGGCGCCCAAAACTGTAAGAGCACAAATTTCTGTTGTTTTAAGATACCAGCTTTGTGCAGCATTACAGATAAATAAAACAGTGATGTTCTGAAATATTCAGTTCTTTCTATCATTATGATGGCATCCACCAGCTCGAGCTTTACTCTCATAATCCCAGGGTAAGACTAGAGTGTAGAGGATGGCAGAGACCCTTTCTAGAACTTCTACCCGTTAGGCAGATGGGATTTAACCATGTTTTNGATACCAGCTTTGTGCAGCATTCACAGATAAATAAAACAGTGATGTTCTGAAATATTCAGTTCTTTCTATCATTATGATGGCATCCACCAGCTCGAGCTTTACTCTCATAATCCCAGGGTAAGACTAGAGTGTAGAGGATGGCAGAGACCCTTTCTAGAACTTCTACCCGTTAGGCAGATGGGATTTAACCATGTTTTCTGTAAGTTACTATTGACCTTCACTGTGTACTATTAGTACAGACACTAACACGAAACAGGGTTGGCTCCCATGGGCCATGCTTCTTCCATAAATTTTATTCCTGACAAGAGAAAAAAAAAGCAGGATCATAATTATGAGTGTTAGATCAGTCTGGGGAGATGTAGTAAGAAACAATAAACAGCGTTTTAAAGGGCTCAAAGAGGAGAATTATCTGTATCCAAGCAGCACTGCTCCCGCAGTAATGTTTCTACCTTCCATTTAAAGACAGATAAATTTTCCATGACAGCTCTTAATAGCCTCCACAGTTATTCACTGAACTTGCCCTCAAAATTACAGAGTAATAAAAGGATAATAGCATTTGACTGACTACAGTGGAAAGGTGGACTTTTTCAATAAGGTGGCCATTTCATTTTCCCCTTTATCCTGGATTATCCAGAGAGGGTGCTCTATGTGTCTACAGACTGAGGAATAGCCATAATGCATCTTCCATCACAGCAATGCCATCTGGACCCTTCATTTATTTATCTACAGAGAAGGAGAATATTTCTCTTACTAGAGACCACATTGACAGTAGACAAATGTTTCAGTGAGAAGAGTCAAACTCTTGAGTCTTTTAAGTTGAACCACATGAACCAGCCTATACTCAACCACTGTCACCCACAAAAATGGCAACTATGTAAATGACAATCTAACAAAAAATACACTTTACTTATTACTCTGTGAACTATAATTAAAATACGGGAATTTCTCTTAGAATCAACAACTGGAAAACAAAAAAGTGTTAATTAGAAATGCACAGCAAGTTTTAGATGTTTAAAGAGGAGGAGTCACATTAAGGATTATGGACTGAAAAAATGTGTTCCGAAACATCCCTTTCTCTGTGGTTTTCAGATTGTTGAGTTATAGAACAGCCTTTTGGACTCTGTGGGAGAGGGAGAGGGTAGGATGATTTGGGAGAGTGGCATTGTAACATGTATGATAGCATAAGTGAAACAAATCACCGGTCTAGGTTCGATGCAGGATGTAGGATGCTTGGGATGAGGCACGGGGATGATCCAGAGAGATGGTGTAGGGTGGGAGGGGGGAGGCGGGGTTGGGATTGGGAGCTCATATACACTCATGGCTGATTCATGGCAATGTATAGCAAAATGAATACAGTATTATAAAGCAAAACAAACTAAAAAATTAAAATTTAAAAAAAAAGAATGAATTTGGAATTGTGTCCAGCTCTGTCTATCCACACTGCCATTTGCACTGCTTGATTGCCTAAGTTTCTCCATTTTCTCTTTAGTTGCTCCTTCAATCCATTTTCCCACAGCAGTTGCTTTTCAAAGCACAGATCATATCAATCAACTCACTCCTTGCTTAAAGCTTAGTATGACCTCCCTTACTGTTGTACACACTCCGAGGTCCTGGCCATGGCTTAGGAAACCCCGAATGACATGGTCCTTGCCAACCTCTCCCATTTCACGTCCTTCCCCTCCCCAGTGCTCTAGCCACACTTGTCCAGCTTTCAGTTTCTGGATCACTCCAAACTCAAGAGCTACCCACGTGGGCCAAGCTCTTTGTGTAGCTGGTTCCATATTCTTCAAATTCCCTTTGGTCTCTATGACCCCTCCTTCTTGGTATCATTCCTATCTATCATAGCTCCCTGTGCATTCCTTAATGTTTTTTCTCAATTTTTCATATAATAGTTTGGATGTCTTGTTTATTTTCTGAGTCTCTCCAGTAGAATAGAATCTCCTTGGAGGCAATGACCTCAACACAGTATATCTAATGCCTAGCACTGTGCCTGGTCAGCAAATATTTTATGAATGAATAAATGGGTGAACATACAATTCAAATTTAGGAGAGCAGATGCTGAAAAAAAGCAGTCTTTCCAAACCACAGAAGGGTATCTCACTGCACAGTAAAAACACACCCAGCTTGTTCACTGTCTGTCTGGTGTCATGGTAAAGCTCACAGGCATATACAATTCTTCCTCTCATTCACCATTCAAACCTTCAGAAACTCAATATAAAAATAAGAACTAATTTTGTATTAAGTCTAACTTAATATGCAGAGTTACTCAAACCAGTTTAATGTCTTAAAGGATAATTTTTTTTTCATCATTCTATTTTTCTAGGTAGGCACACTAGGAGATTCTGTGGGAGCAGTTCCAGATCACCACAATAAAGCAAATATCACAGTAGAATGAGTCTCATGAATTTTTTGGTTTCCCCAGGCATATAAAAGTTATGTTCATAGTATTCTGTAGTCCATTGTGAAAGTGAAAGTGAAGTCGCTCAGTCGTGTCTGACTCTTTGCGATCCCATGGACTGTAGCCTCCCAGGCTCCTCCATCCATGGGATTTTCCAGGCAAGAACACTGGAGTGGGGTGCCATGTCCTTCTCCAGGGGATCTTCCCGACCCAGGGATTGAACCCAGGTCTCTTGCATTGTAAGCTGACACTTTACCGTCAGAGCTACCAGGGAAGCCCTAAAGTGTGCAATAACATTATATCCAAAAAAAAAAAAAAAAAAAAAAAAACACAA
>SJYA01001725.1:171442-252343 GCA_006410615.1 Neotragus moschatus
AAAAAAAAAAAAAAAAAACCCACATACAATGCACATACCTTAATTAAAAATACTTTATTGCTAAAAGAAAAAAAAAATACTACCCTCTGGGTCTTCAAAAAGTGTTTTTCTTTTTCTTTTTTTGCTAGTGGAGGGGCTTGTTTCCATGTTGATAGCTGCTGACTGATCAGGGTGGTAGGCGCTGAAGGTGCAGGTGGCTGAAACAATTTCTTAAAATAAGATAACAACAAAGTTTGCTGCGTCAACTGACTCTTTTCACAGTCTCTCTGTAACATGCTATGCTGCTGCTAAGTCACTTGAGTCATTTCAGACTCTGTGCAACCCCAGGGACGGCAGCCCACCAGGCTCTGCCGTCCCTGGGATTCTCCAGGCAAGAACACTGGAGTGGGTTGCCATTTCCTTCTCCAATGCATGAAAGTGAAAAGTGAAAGTGAAGTCGCTCAGTCGTGTCTGACTCTTCATGACCCCATGGACTGCAGCCCACCAGGCTCCTCCATCCATGGGATTTTCCAGTCAAGAGTACTGGAGTGGGGTGCCATTGCCTTCTCCAGTAACATGCTATAGTGCTAGAAAATATTCTACCCACAGTAGAACTTTTTTCAAAATTGTAGTCAATCCTCTCAAACCCTGCCTCTGCTTTATCAAATAAATCTATATCATAGTCTAAACCTTTTGTTGTCATTTCAACAATCTTCACAGCATCTTCACCAGGAGTAGAACCCAGCTCAAGAAACCACTTTTTTGAAACCCATAAGAAGCAGCTCCACATAAGACATCCACAAGGGTTGAAATTAACTTCTTTCAAACTCCTATTAATGTTCTATTTTGACCTTTTCCTATGAATCACAAATATTCTTGATGGCATCAGTAATGGTGAATTCTTTCCAGAAAGTTTTTAATTTACTTTGCCCAGATCCATCAGAGAAATCACCATCTATAGCCTTGCAAACTATTTCTTAAAGAATAAGACCTGAATGTCAAAATTACTTCTTGATCTCTGAGCTGCATAATAGATGTTTTGTAAGTAGGCATGAAAGCAACATTAATCTCACTGTACAAATCCAAACTCATAGACAGTACGATATCGAAAACGAAAACATCCCCATACATCTCAGGATTGAAACAAAGATGAATCAGACTCCAGCCCATCACACAGACTTCCTTTCTCCTGATCTCATTTCAGTCTCTAAAGCAAATCATAGACACTTTTAAGAACTCTCAACATTACCTGAATGAATAGCACCTGTAAATGTTTTAATACTATAAGTGAACCTAGAGAGTGCTTTGGTGTTAAAGTACTTTTCACATAAATTTGATATCACTTTAATATCAACCTCTAACTTTTTTTTCCCCTCAGTTAGTCGATGACTGAATCTAAGAAATGTCATAAGATAACTGATATTTCTGTGTTATCCTTCCAGCCTTTCGTAAATGAGAGGAAACACCAAACCAAGATACACAATTGTTTGCCAGCATTAGTTTCTTAAGAGTAATGATTATATATATTGTTTACATATCAACAATAAAATAACCAAAAGGAAGACATGATCCTGGAGCATTCAGAAAGAGTAAATTATGAGCATTCGGCATGATTAAATAAACTATCATAGGAGATATTAAATCCCAAGGAAAAAATACTGGAAAGTTGAGTTGTTCAGGTACTATATATTTAGTCTGTACAATACCTAAGGTAAAATCTACAAGACCAACAGGAAGATTTTTCTCAAAGTGGCATGACTAGGGAAATTCAATTTCCCAGCATCAGCCAAACACATATTAAAAACAAATAGGTCATATATCCTTCAGAAGGTCACAGTTAAACTATACACAGGCTATGGTTACAGGAAGAGGAAGGAGAAGCTGGCAGTCAACTATTCTCAATACATTAATAGAGATTTCTTTTTCAGATTAGTTAGTTGCCAAAATGTTAAACAGATACACCAAATACACTGGTGAGATGGTCACAGGACAGATATCACCATCTGATCATGACAATTGTTCCCACTGATCGGAGCTGTAATCTTGAGATCTTTGCCAACACATGAATCCAGAAGACAATTATGAATTGATGTGGAAAGATGACACCAACATTAGTCTAATATTAGAGGAATCCCATAGAGATACTACGTGGGTAAAGATAGATTGAGTAAGGGTAAGATAATGAAGGAAATGGAACAATCCTGAAGATAAGCTTGCTTCATTAACCATTTCTTTTAACTAGTCCTAGACATAGAAACTGAATTTTCTAAGAAATATGAAAAATATTCATACTAATAAAAGAAATAGCACAATGTGGCAATTTTTCAGATATACAAATACACAGCACCGTTTCTTTAGGAGATGATTTTACTGGAGAAAAAGCTCAAGAAAACGAAAGATTCATAGATTGGTCAGTCATTCTAATTCTAAGCCTTGTAAGTTTGTCACGTTTTCTCACTGTTGCTATAATTGAATTTCCCTAAGGATCTATGGTGAGCAGTTTTCAAATATCCTCGCTATATAACTTTGGCAAAACGTCTGTTTATCTCTTATGTCTACTCTTCTANCATCAGGAAGTTCACGGTTCATGTATTGCTGAGGCCTGGCTTGGAGAATTTTGAGCATTACTTTACTAGCTTGTGAGATGAGTAAGGATATGTAAATACTTTACTGCCAGCACTTTCCCACTTAAATACCATTCAATATTAACTTACTCCTACTAGTCAATCAGTCAGTGTGAGTCGCTCAGTCAAGTCTGACTCTTTGCAACGTTACGAACTGTAGCCCACCAGGCTCCTCTGACCATGGAATTCTCCAGGCAAGAATATTGGAGTGGTTGTCATTCCCTTCTTCAGGGAATCTTTCCCACTCAGGGATTAAACCTGGATGTCCTGCATAGAAGACAGATTCTTCACCATCTGTGCCACCAGGGAAGTCCTATGCTTGCTAGGAAAGGAACAAAGGGAGACTTCCAATACTCTCCATTAAGCTTTTTAAATTGCTCAAGTACTCTGTCAGTTCAGTTCAGTTGCTCAGTTGTGTCCGACTCTTTGCGACCCCATGGACTGCAGCATGCCAGGCCTCCCTGTCCATCACCAACTCCTGGAGTTTACCCAAACTCATGTTCATTGAATCGGTGATGCCATCCAACCATCTCATCCTCTGTTGTCCCATTCTCCCACCTTCAATCCTTCCCAGTGTCAGGGTCTTTTCAAATGAGTCCATTCTTTGCATCAGGTGGCCAAAGTATTGGAGTTTCAGCTTCAGCAAAAAGTCCTTCCAATGTATATTCAGGACTGACTTCCTTTAGGATGGACTGGTTGGATCTCCTTGCAGTCCAAGGGACACTCAAGAGTCTTCTCCAACACCATGGTTCAAAAGCATCAATTCTTCAGTGCTCAGCTTTCTTTATAGTCCAACTCTCACATTCATATATGACTACTGGAAAAACCATAGCCTTGACTAGATGGACCTTTGTTGGCCAAGTAACATTCCTGCTTTTTAATATGCTGTCTAGGTTGGTCATAACTTTTCTTCCAAGGAGTAAGTGTCTTTTAATTTCATGGCTGCAGTCACCATCTGCAGTGATTTTGGAGCCCCCCAAAATAAAGTCTGACTCTGTTACCACTATTTCCCCATCTATCTGCCATGAAGTGGTGGGCAAGTACTCTATAACCGAAAGCAAACTTTCTTGGCTGCTTCTTTAATTATTTAGTCCTATTAATTTAATATTTTTTTGAACTGAACTGAACAGTTTATTATTTTGAAAAGAAAAAATAATAAATTATATATAAATAATAGGCAATGAAAAACGCCAATCAGTGATAGCTAACTCATGATAAATATTGTTCCAGCATTTTTTTTCAGGTAGGTATGTATGTAACTAAATAGGTAAATGCGAGAGATAAAGATAGATAGGACAATAATCATTTTGAATGAAAACAAGATCATACTGTTTGTTGTAGCATGTTAAACTTTGTTTATGTCTTCATTATCTACAAGTAGATCCTATTAACTTTAGAAACTATGACACTATTTTGTTTCATTATTCAAGAGTGTACATCAAATTTTCATGATCTATAGGCAATATATAGGATTAATAAAATCTACATGTATTTTCCCACTGTTTGTTTAAAAAATTGGGGGTATAACAGCATGAAAAGAAAAGCAACTGAACTAGAAAAACAATGCATTCAAATATCCTTAACAGTTTTATGGCATCCAATAACATTTTGAAGAATATCCTATCCCATATTTTAGGGAAATAAAAAAAATGGTTCAGAAAGATTGGATCCCACGTTCTCTAAACCTCAGGGTATACAAATATATAACAAACTCCAAAACATTTAAGTATATAATAATGACAATTCAACATGTGCGTTTTGATATTTTTCATTTACTCCTTCTTTGCAAAAGCTAGAGACGCATATATAAAAAATATAAATGCATTGAAATTCAGAAAAGTCGTCACTCATTTTCATGCCTCCACTCATTTTAAGTTCTTAATAGATTTCTGATGTGTTTTAAGACATACTCGACTAAAACTAGTGAGTGCTACACATGTGGGATACAAAATAATATGACATCTTAATTACTCATTTTCAGGTAACTCTCAGTGTAGTATTACAGACATAATCCTTTACTTACTGTATAGGCTGTAGGATAATTGATAAGCTATTCAGATGGAGTCCAGGCTAACAGAGCTCAGAGCTCCTGTCCGTGTTTCTTGATATGGAAGATACTGTTCCCCAGGTTTCATGTTGAAAATTTGTAGGGGTCATTTCTACTTTGTAACAGAATTACTCTTTAGCACTTACCATTGATTTCAGTATAATATAAAACAGTTTTATTTTATTTCCCATTATAGTTGAGGGATTATACGGATTTTAAAAAATAATACAGATGGGTAAGTCATACATCTAAAGACTTCATGTAAAGATAATGAGGGCATTATAAAATGATTGTTATTAAAAGGGGACTTATTCTGTAGGAGTGGGGGCTTCCTCGGTGGCTCAGTGGTAAAGAATCAGCCAGTAATACAGGAGACTCAGGAGACTCAATCCCTGGATCAGGATGATCCTCTGGAGGAGGGCATTGCAACTTACTTCAGTATTCTTGCCTAGAGAATCCCATGGACAGAGGAGCCTGGCAGACTACAGATCTCAGGCTCACAAAGAGTTGGACACGACTGAAGTGCCTTAACACGCACACGTGCATGCTATAGGAGTAAGAACCACAATTTACAAAGATTTGTAACCTATAAAAGCATTATGTGAAATATACTACTAAAGCATCACTGTATACAAAGTGCCAAACAAACACTAAAAAAGGGAGTGACTAACTAAGGGCTTAAGAGATGTATTATCAGACAGGTGACATTGAAACTGGGCTTTGAAAATTAAATACAGGTTTCCAGCTGGAGAAATGCCAAGGCTGGCCTGGGTTGGGGGAACAGCAACACAGGCACCAAGCTGTAGCAGAAGAAACACGATGAGCAAACAATTGAGTCGGATGATGAAGTTAATATATCTGACTGAAGCGAGTACCTGTATTTCACACTAAAGAGTTTCAAGTTTATCAAGTAGGCAGCAGGAAGCCATCAAATTGCAGATTAATTTCTCTGGTCATTTCTGATTTCAAAAATATACAATTATATTGAATCCTTTGCCTGTAGAAATAATTATTCGCACCTTGATATTTATATTTTGCTTACTATATTATTTCAAAAGCTTAGTTATTCCACTACAGGTTTTTAAAACACCTTACAGTGTTCAAAGAGAGACCATGATTTTGAATGCAAATGAAAATCAGAAAAGGAATACTGAGTTCTAATCTACAGTGTTATTTCAAAAACATGCCTTTGAAAATGCTATTCCAAATGAAAATGCAACCAGTTTATTTAAATTAAAATATACGTTTGTTTGATTAACTTTTCAATTTTGCCTCTTCCTTTGTAGCAAAAGGTGCTCCTTTTGAATTATATAGCCTTCATCCTTAAAGTTTCCAGGTGAAATTATTTATTCAACATTCCATTTTAGTTAGCATAGATATTTTTTTTAATCTCTTATTTCAGACAGGAGAGCAGTGAGGATGTCCCACTTCAAGTTCTTAATAAAGAGATACACATGTAACAATTTATTTGTATCAAAGCAAATTAAAGTTAGAGAACTACAGAACAATCAGAAGACCTTCTTTTTTGCTTCACAGAATTTTATCTGGAGATATTGGAACACTGCTGCTAACAAAGAGAGTTCTAAAGAGATGGATTCCTTTTGTTTTATCACTGTTTTCTCAAACCAGACCAACGAACTCTCCACCCCTAACCCTTTACACTGCATTGACCCTCCACAAACTAATCTCCGTAGGGCTCATAAAAGCTAGTTGTAAACTCCAACAGCTGTTCAGCAGAAAGAATCGTGCAGGACCCCTCCCTACCTTCTTGCCCCTTTGCTGACACTAACCACTTCCACATTCTTTCCTCATCTACCTTGGCCAGGACACAGAGCTTCCTCCTACCCTCCGTGATGTGGGTCATCACAAGTTTGCGCTCCTGACTTCTTGAACTTTCATATAGATTCTGGCTTAGGAAGGAGGTCATGGGAGATTCACTTTCCAGCTCTGATATTTCTACAGCCCATCCTGACTCTCAACGTAAAGTGTCCTTTGACACTTCAGAGCTATTGACAAAGACGCATTTGTCTTTTTTGCAGTTGTAGCCTGAATGAAGTTTGCAGATGACTTCTGTGCGTGAGTGTGTATGTAAATATATTTATATGACCATCTAGCTCAGCTATAAGGATTAAACTGATCTGAAGGCTACATGTTGGAACAGAAATTATTTAAGTGGAAAAAATTCAGCAAGAAAAAGAAATTAATACAAGATATCATTCTGAAGACATTCACTTAAACTTATTCATATTCTTAATGATTGTTAATATGTTGATCTATTTATTTTAGAAGTATTTATTGAAATGAAGCTGGAAATAACCATTGGGCACATGGAAGTGTTTGGAAATGCCTAAAATGAGCAGAGACACAATATTATACATATATATTTTATATAATAACACATATTATATACATATTATATATACCCTATATATTTTATATAATATATATATAAGCTGTAATCACTAAATTGTGCCTGACTCCTTTGTAACCCCATGGACTACAACCTGTCTCATCTGCCCAGGGGAACTTCCCAACATAGGGATCGAACTTGCGTCTCTTGCACTGCAAGCGGATTCTTTACCATTGAGCCACAAGAGAAGTCCACATACCCTCTATTCTTTCCTGGAGAATCCAACAGAGAGAGTCCATAGGATTGCACAGAGTTGGACACAACTGAAGTGACTTAACAACATGCACGCATAAAGTGGTCAAGTGTTTTCTTTTGTCAAAGGTTATATGTATTGCTGCTAGAATCCTATGTATAACAGAATATACGATATATAAAGGACAAACCAAACAAAGGGCTGACAGGAATAAAGTACTTCTGGTATTATCTACACAGACCAAGGTAGCTTTTGAGCAGAATTACCCTATGTGATGATAATTATGTAAATCGTGATTTTATTTCACCATGAAGTTGGGAAATGTAATCCCGAATGCATTTTTTTAATTAAAATTTTCAGTTCAGTACTCGTGTGTGCTCAGTTGCTCAACCATCTTCGACTCTGTGCGATTCCACAGACTGCAGGCTGCCAAGCTCCTCTGTCCATGGAACTTCAGTTCAGTTCATTTCAGTCACATAGCCATGTCCAACTCTTTGTGACCTCACGGACTGCAGCACACCAGGCTTCCCTGTCCATCACCAAATCCCAGAATTTAATCAAACTCATGTTCATTGAGTCAGTGATGCCATCCAGCCATCTCATCCTCTGTCGTCCCCTTCTCATCCTGTCTTCAATCTTTCCCAGCATCAAGGTCTTTTCAAATGAGTCAGCTTTTCGCATCAGGTGGCCAAAGTAATGGAGTTTCAGCTTTAGCATCACTCCTTCCAATGAACATTCAGGACTGATTTCCTTTAGGATGGACTTGTTGGATCTCCTTGCAGTCCAAGGGACTCTCAAGAGTCTTCTCCAACACCACAGTTCAAAAGCCTCAATTCTTTGGTGCTCAGCTTTCTTTATAGTCTGAGTCTCACATCCATATATGACTACTAGAAAAATCTAGCCTTTTCTAGATGGACCGTTGTTGGCAAACTAATGTCTCTACTTTTTAATATACTATCTAGGTTGGTCATAAATCTTCTTCCAAGGAGTAAGGCTCTTTTTATTTCATGGCTACAGTCACAATTTGCAGTGATTTGCAGCCCCCCAAAATAAGGTCTGCCACTGTTTTCCCATCTATTTGCCATGAGGTGATGGGACCAGATGCCATGATCTTTGTTTTCTGAATGTTGAGCTTTAAGCCAACTTTTGCACTCTCTATGGAATTTACCAGGCAGGAATACTGGAGTGGCTTGACGTTTTCTCCTCCAGGGGATCTTTCCAACCCAGGAATTGAACCTGAGTCTCCTGCGGCTCTTGCATTGGCTGGTGGATTCTTTACCACTGAGCCACCTGGGAAGCCCATGTCCAGTACTATACTCATTCAATTCTTTTTAGTGATTATATGTTTTACACTACAGATATTATGTTTAAGAGAGGCTGGGTTACATGAATTCAATGAAACCAGCCCATACTATCTTGACACCATGGCTCTTCCTAGCTCTAGCGCTCACGGTAACAACCAAGACTGAGGCCAGTGTTCCAGGGAAGGGTCTCGGTTCTTTCTACCCGTGTAGACAACATTTGCAAGCAGGACCAGGAAAGGCTTTTTCTGTATCCTCTTCTCTTCACCAACCTCAGTCCATACCCCCCAAATGTATATCTCTTCCATAAATAATCAGAGATGCAGTCAGTCATACTCAGATAATCTACCACCTATTACAGATTTCAGCACGTACAAACATGTTGGTTTTCTTTTAATGAAGTTTTAATTTTCAGTCTCAAGGGCAGGAAAGATTCCTAGATTCCTCAGTTATACTCTCAGGAAGTAGCAAAGAGGGAAAACCCACATTTCTGGCCCCTTCCCATTCTACCCAACTTCTGCTGTCCACTGCAAGGAAGTTTTAAAACATATGGCTCTGGCACAGGAAGCTGTTATGAAAGAGGGGTCAGGGGAAACAAGCAGGACTGCCAAAGAGCTCCTGACCAGTTTCAGGTCCCTTCCACGTACAGGCTGTACAGACAGGATGGCCATCAGGCCAAGGGTCCTCTGAAGCTGCCCTGGGAGAAGGGAGGATGAGAAAGACTCATTCTTCCCTGTGGTTGTAAAACAGTGGCAGGAGCACACTGGAGGATTTATGATGACCCACATTCTCCTTTTCCCTTGTATGTGTTGGTGGGGGTGAGGGCAGTACACAGGAAGAGCCAGACACACTCAGACAGCCTTCCACTCGTGTGTAACCTCAACACTCCACCGAATACTTAAGTACAGCTGCGGAAAAAAAAGTAATACTCTTTCTGCACATTGGGAAACACAAGTTCTTTAAGCAGTGCTCAATGTTAATGGAAAAATCTCTCTCCTACTCGGAGCTCGTATTGTTATTACACTGCTGCGCACAAATACAGCTTTGGTTTGCCTCCCTTATAGCCGTTGTTTTGTCTGCTCGTATGTGTTCCAGAAATAGCCTAGGCTTTGTCATTTACATCAGAGTCAGAAGAATAATCAGGAAAATGATAATTTATGAATAATTAATTAGGCCTTATGCCATATTAGAGAGGAGCTATTTTTAATTGACATAGGCCAGGATAGCATGGGTTTCAAAGGAAGAAGGGGCATGTGGCAATTAAAACGGCTGACTGATGGGAGAACTGATTGCTTAACAATGACTAGATCATCACTGTTTGCATTCCACTGCACGCCTCAAACATAAGGCAGTTAAAGATAAAATCAGAGACTAAACATGTCATAACATGTCTCTGGACACAGGCTTAATTTTGAGTAAAAAATAATTTTTTATTCATGGGATGATGAAAATGACACCTAAACCTACCTTCATTCTAAGCTTAATATAGCCATAAAACTAAGATTTCATTTTCTTGGGCTCCAAAATCCCTACAGATGGTGACTGCAACCAGAAACTTAAAAGATGCTTGCTCCTTGGAAGAAAAGCTATGACAAACCCAGATAGCGTGTTAAAAAGCAGAGACATCACTTTGCCGGCAAAGCTGCGTTTAGGCAAAGGTATTGTTTTTCCTAGTGGCTCAGACTATAAAGAATTTGCCTGCAATGCAGAAGACCCAGGTTTGATCCATGAGTTGGGAAGATCCCTTGGAGAAGGACGTGGCAACCCACTTCAGTATTCTTGCCTGGAGATTTGCATAGACAGTGGAGCCTGGCAGGCTACAGTCCATGAGGTAGCAAAGAGTTGGACACAACTGAGCAACTAAGATGTTTACTTTGGCTTTTCCAATAGTCACGTACAGATGTGAGAGATGGACTATAAAGAAGGCTGAACAAGAATTGATGCTTTCTAACTGTGGTGCTAGAGAAGACTCTTAANGGCTACAGTCACAATTTGCAGTGATTTGCAGCCCCCAAAAATAAGGTCTGCCACTGTTTTCCCATCTATTTGCCATGAGGTGATGGGACCAGATGCCATGATCTTTGTTTTCTGAATGTTGAGCTTTAAGCCAACTTTTTCACTCTCTATGGAATTTACCAGGCAGGAATACTGGAGTGGCTTGACGTTTTCTCCTCCAGGGGATCTTTCCAACCCAGGAATTGAACCTGAGTCTCCTGCGGCTCTTGCATTGGCTGGTGGATTCTTTACCACTGAGCCACCTGGGAAGCCCATGTCCAGTACTATACTCATTCAATTCTTTTTAGTGATTATATGTTTTACACTACAGATATTATGTTTAAGAGAGGCTGGGTTACATGAATTCAATGAAACCAGCCCATACTATCTTGACACCATGGCTCTTCCTAGCTCTAGCGCTCACGGTAACAACCAAGACTGAGGCCAGTGTTCCAGGGAAGGGTCTCGGTTCTTTCTACCCGTGTAGACAACATTTGCAAGCAGGACCAGGAAAGGCTTTTTCTGTATCCTCTTCTCTTCACCAACCTCAGTCCATACCCCCCAAATGTATATCTCTTCCATAAATAATCAGAGATGCAGTCAGTCATACTCAGATAATCTACCACCTATTACAGATTTCAGCACGTACAAACATGTTGGTTTTCTTTTAATGAAGTTTTAATTTTCAGTCTCAAGGGCAGGAAAGATTCCTAGATTCCTCAGTTATACTCTCAGGAAGTAGCAAAGAGGGAAAACCCACATTTCTGGCCCCTTCCCATTCTACCCAACTTCTGCTGTCCACTGCAAGGAAGTTTTAAAACATATGGCTCTGGCACAGGAAGCTGTTATGAAAGAGGGGTCAGGGGAAACAAGCAGGACTGCCAAAGAGCTCCTGACCAGTTTCAGGTCCCTTCCACGTACAGGCTGTACAGACAGGATGGCCATCAGGCCAAGGGTCCTCTGAAGCTGCCCTGGGAGAAGGGAGGATGAGAAAGACTCATTCTTCCCTGTGGTTGTAAAACAGTGGCAGGAGCACACTGGAGGATTTATGATGACCCACATTCTCCTTTTCCCTTGTATGTGTTGGTGGGGGTGAGGGCAGTACACAGGAAGAGCCAGACACACTCAGACAGCCTTCCACTCGTGTGTAACCTCAACACTCCACCGAATACTTAAGTACAGCTGCGGAAAAAAAAGTAATACTCTTTCTGCACATTGGGAAACACAAGTTCTTTAAGCAGTGCTCAATGTTAATGGAAAAATCTCTCTCCTACTCGGAGCTCGTATTGTTATTACACTGCTGCGCACAAATACAGCTTTGGTTTGCCTCCCTTATAGCCGTTGTTTTGTCTGCTCGTATGTGTTCCAGAAATAGCCTAGGCTTTGTCATTTACATCAGAGTCAGAAGAATAATCAGGAAAATGATAATTTATGAATAATTAATTAGGCCTTATGCCATATTAGAGAGGAGCTATTTTTAATTGACATAGGCCAGGATAGCATGGGTTTCAAAGGAAGAAGGGGCATGTGGCAATTAAAACGGCTGACTGATGGGAGAACTGATTGCTTAACAATGACTAGATCATCACTGTTTGCATTCCACTGCACGCCTCAAACATAAGGCAGTTAAAGATAAAATCAGAGACTAAACATGTCATAACATGTCTCTGGACACAGGCTTAATTTTGAGTAAAAAATAATTTTTTATTCATGGGATGATGAAAATGACACCTAAACCTACCTTCATTCTAAGCTTAATATAGCCATAAAACTAAGATTTCATTTTCTTGGGCTCCAAAATCCCTACAGATGGTGACTGCAACCAGAAACTTAAAAGATGCTTGCTCCTTGGAAGAAAAGCTATGACAAACCCAGATAGCGTGTTAAAAAGCAGAGACATCACTTTGCCGGCAAAGCTGCGTTTAGGCAAAGGTATTGTTTTTCCTAGTGGCTCAGACTATAAAGAATTTGCCTGCAATGCAGAAGACCCAGGTTTGATCCATGAGTTGGGAAGATCCCTTGGAGAAGGACGTGGCAACCCACTTCAGTATTCTTGCCTGGAGATTTGCATAGACAGTGGAGCCTGGCAGGCTACAGTCCATGAGGTAGCAAAGAGTTGGACACAACTGAGCAACTAAGATGTTTACTTTGGCTTTTCCAATAGTCACGTACAGATGTGAGAGATGGACTATAAAGAAGGCTGAACAAGAATTGATGCTTTCTAACTGTGGTGCTAGAGAAGACTCTTAAGAGTCCCTGCAAGGAGACCCTGAACCAGTCCATCCTAAAAGAAATCAGTCCTAAATATTCATTGAAAGGACTGATGCTGAAGCTGAAGCTCCAATACTTTGGCCACCTGAAGCGAAGAGCCAACTCACTGAAAAAGACATGATGCTGGGAAAGATTTAGGGCAAGAAGAGAAGGGGACAACAGATAATGAGATGATGACATAACCAACTCAATGGACATAAGACTGAGAAAACTCCAGGAGATAGTGAAGGACAGGGAGGCCTGGTGTGCTGCAGTTCATGCGGTCACAACTTCAATGACTAAACAACAACCAATGAAACAAAAAAATGGGCTTACCATGTCCAAACTTAACTGATGAGGAAGATAGGAATCTAGGAATTACTAGAGCAGTAACTTGCTAAATATTTTTATTTCATTATCTCTCCATTTTTGTTATTTTTATTCAACCTGTTTCTAAAATAAAGGAGGGTGAGATTAAAAGAGGCTGAATTATTGCAGGGTTGTGACAGTAACTACAAGTTTCCAAACAGCAGCAAAATCCATACTAGCAATATACTTAAGCTACGCTTCATCTGAGCTTCTTCTTGCCCTTCTTATCATCACTTCCACGACTTAATATTACTGGTAGTTATTCACTGGTATCTTGGGTCACTTCCACATCAAGCACAAGGAAAAGACTCTCTGTTGAAGGAGAAGATGCCCTGGACAGACATGTAGAGAAATAAGCACATCAATGACCTTATTACGCATCAACTTCCCAGCTTCTGCAGAGACAGAAACTGTATTTGAACACGGAATATTCTTAATCGAGACTCATAATTCTATGAGTTCTACTACCAGCGCTGGAATCTCTAGGCTTTCCGTTACAGGGAAGGTATTAGAATATACATTCTCTAAGTTTCTCCCAGATCTAAAATACTTGACTTATTTCAGAAGTTCCCAATTTTGTATTCTAACCACTAGAAAGAAACAATAATTTTGAAACATGATACAGATGTTCATTTTTCTTACACTATCAATGGCATTACAATATATAAATGTATCAAATTAACAGGTACACTTTAAATTTATAAAATATTACATGTTAAATTTCAATTTTTTTAAAAAATGCTAGTTTCTGAACATTTAATGAAATCATTAGGGGACGTCTAGAAAAGTCTGATTTTTGAGTTTTAACTTGGACCCACTGGATCAGAAACTCCTGGCACGACCAGGAGTTTATTTTATAAAAGATGCCCATGTGAATTTGATGACACCACCAGAACGATGCCAAAGATGTCAGGGATGCATTAGATCCCTACCTTAGGTTTAAACCCTTTGAGGGCGGCAACTGTATCTTGTGAATCTTAAGATCTCTATACAGGACTTAGGGTGTTAGCGAAGTTCAATAACTTAACTGCTTGATGATTAAATAACTGCTAAACAGAACTTGGACATTTTTTGTTGTTATTGGGTCATACTGAAAGAGGATATATTATGAAGGCAAATGGTATGTTTATCTAATATCCCCTAATTATAAACTCATAAAACCTGACCTCAGCTTTAACTAAAGTCAGAGATATAAATCATAAGTCAGGAATTAACTATGGAATTAAAATAAAAGTTTTTATTCGGTAACAATTTTCTGAATGGCTCATTCTTCTAGGCATGGTTTTAGCATTCATTTTAATAATATTAACCTGACCTATATCCTTTGCTTTCACAGAGTTCATTGTCATGGAGGACATACTAATCTAAGCAAAACAGAGCACACCTACAAGAGATGGCTTCATGGATTCAACACTGGTCACTTTTTTCATTATGTCATTTGTTTTTTTCTTGGTTTGTTTTTCAGTTGCCAGAGGAATTAAAAGTCAAAACATAAGCTGATGTTAATTTGCCTCCGAATTAGATCCCTGTTTGGAGTTTAGCAACAATGTCAAACATTCCCTACTAGGAAGCCATTAATACTGGAAGCAGAGACTCAGAATGAAGAACAGAGGTTGAGTATTAGTGTGTTTATTTTGTAATGATGTGAAATGTGCTCCTCTGCATTTAAACGGACAGAAAAAGACCCAAGCATTAACTTGGGGTTCATTACAAGTAAACAAAAGCCTGTCCATTCATTAAATTTGCCCCCCAAATCTCCTCTGGTGAAAAACAAAATCACCAGCACAAACAGCTGGGTTTGTGTGACGCCATGCTGCCTGAATACCATTGTTTGATAGGTTTCATGTCACTTTCATACTCTTATAAACCACAGAGAGAGATGCTGAGCTGCATCCAGCAGGGTGGCTAACATTCTGTAGCTAATTGCCTATAGCTCCACGACACTACGAAGGAAGGACGACCCTGCATATGTCTCAGAAGGGAATAGAAAGATATTTTCTTTATAGTCACCCATCTGTCTGGTCACAACAGAATTACCCACAAGTACTAGCCACAGTTCAGCGTGTCCTTCAAGAATGATTTTCCAATTATACACATTCTATCACCTACCTCTCAGATATAGGCTGCTGGTCACCATTTCTATCTATTTTATGAACAATAATATATCCGATATCCTAAGGCGTCAACTGAAGTGAAGTTCTTCTAATAGATTCCAAAATCGAACAGAGAATATTGTTCTGTTGGATAAAGGCCGAATTCAAGAAAAGGGGGGAAAAACGTGTAGGAGACGCAAAATGAAAAATCACACATCTACATTTCAGTGTATCTGTGCCTGTTTTTTTTGTGTGTGTATGACTAAAATAATGGAATGCATACTCAGCTGCATTGCAAAGGATCTAAAACAGTATCTACCCCATACTCCTCACTTTGTGGCCAAGTATGAGGTGCAGAGAGGTTAAACGACTGGTGGAAAGTCCAAAGAGTGAACTTACATTTCCTGAAACCTGAAACTCAATATCAACGTGCAAGCAACTCAGCTGAGAATTTCTTCAAGCACTTCTTCTCACAAACACTGAAGACCCAGAGAGAGTGGGGGAAAGAAAGAGCAAGATTCTCCCCCCAAAGGAGGAGAATCTTGACACCTCTGAAGGGATCTGAAATGCTCTATCTTATTACTACAAACTACCATTGACATATTGTATCTTACCAATTGGAGGTCAGTGCTTCTGTCCAAATTACATGTCTACCATAAAGCTTTTTATGTACACTAGGTGCAAACTGAAAGGATGAAAGGTGGGAGGGAGGGTCAGGAAGGAGGGGATATAGGGGATATATATAAATATACATGTATATACCTATGACTGATTCATGTTAATGTTTGGCAGAAAACAATTCTGAAAAGCAAGTATCCCTCAATTAAAATAATAAATTTAAATTTTAAAAACAAAGAATAAATGAATTAATGAAAGCAAAGCTCATCCAAGTTAACCAAGTACCAAAGTAAGTATTTACTTTCATCAATCCAGAAACAGGCCAACAAATATCACAATGGAATGCTTTACCAGTGTAAGACCAACGTAGCCCATACACAAACGTGCTCCCATTAGCTTCTGATTTCCTCATGGACTTATTGCTATGTGATACTGCATTACACTTTTCTCCACCCATGCATCCGTCTTCCCCTTAGCCTTGTTACCTGATATTGGATTCTATTTTTATGTGTTTATTGGCTCACTGTCTGCCACCCATCTACCATATGAGCTTTGTAGAGCAAAGAGTTATCTGTTTCATTCTGCGCACTCAGTTTTCACACAGGTATTGAATGAGTCCATCAGACTGAAATGATCCCTTGATAGATTCAATCATAAAAAACTGGCAATTTTAAGATGTTACTTTTCCATCAAACTATTTATTATACTTCATAACTGATAAAACTTTTCATTAATTTGTTTCCCTATCACCCAAATCATAAAGTTTGACAATAAGAGATAATATTCTCTCATTATTGCACAAATACTTAGCTCAAAATCTAAGCTAATTAGATTTAGCAGGTAAAATCCATTTAATATAATCCTTTGCAATCTACCTGGTGTATGTGGCAGGTNTTATACTTCATAACTGATAAAACTTTTCATTAATTTATTTCCCTATCACCCAAATCATAAAGTTTGACAATAAGAGATAATATTCTCTCATTATTGCACAAATACTTAGCTCAAAATCTAAGCTAATTAGATTTAGCAGGTAAAATCCATTTAATATAATCCTTTGCAATCTGCCTGGTGTATGTGGCAGGTTGTATGATACCCACCCAAAGGATGTTTCACAATTGATTCCCCACAAGCTTCTTTTTCAAACTAAATATGTCCCTAGGGAGGGAGGTTCAAGCGAGAGAGGACATATGTATACCTATGGCTAATTCACATTGATGTATGACAGAAACCAAAATAGTAATGTAAAGCAATTATCCTGCAATTAAAAAATATATATATATATGTATCCTGAATCATTACACGCTCTAGCCATGAAACTGATTTTCTGTTATCCTTGGAATAGGTAATATAGATGCTAAGAGTTATTTTAAATTTCAACTTAGACTTGGAAAAATAGAATAAAAGATCTGTTATGACCACCCACATTGCTGTAGATCTCGTTTATCAAAATTATGAGATCATCTACTATGCATTAGTGTTCTAATTTTCTTATTTTCACAGATCCTCTTTTCACTATATCAAAGTCAATACAAATGGGAATAAAGACCATCTCTCTAAACACGGAATACACTGAGCCATTCTGAATTTTTTCTAAAGAGGCAATTAACAATCTTATGATATCCATATGTGAAATATTTTGTTAAACAATAAACAAGATTATCCTTCATTATTACATTAAAAATGTACCCAATCATCTAAGCTAACCAGATTTGGCTGGTAAAATCCACTTAATGTAATCCTTGATAATTTGCCCAATGCGTGTCTCAGGCTGTAGGGCTTCCCTGGTGGCTCAGATGATAAAGAATCTGCCTGCAGTGCAGGAGACCCAGGTTTGATCCCTGGGTTGAGAAGATTCCCTGGACAAAGGAATGGCTACCCATTCCAGTATTCTTGCCTGGAGAATTCCATGGACAGAGGAGCCTAGTGGGCTACAGTCCATGGGGTCACAAAGAGTCAAGACATGACTGACTAACACTAATTAATTAACAGTGTCAGGCTGTACGGATGCCCAACCAAAGGTTATCCCAATTACCCACCAGCCTCTTCCTCAACAACAGAAGCCAAATTTTAATAAAACCTGATTCTTGAAGAAGTTATACATGAGTAACCCTAGAACTTCACTACATTTCAGTTTCTAATGATTGGACCATCAATCCCTTTATTGAGTTTGATCTTCTATAATTTTAACAGAATACCTTGGCACTATTTTTCTCTTACTGAAACAATATAACTATTTTTAATCATTGTCTTTAATTAGGCATTATGACTTCAAATTATGAAATTATTTATAAGTCTGCTTTACTCAAGGAATAAAAGGGGGACTCTGATCTGGAGGTATTTATGTTTGCCATATCAGTTCAGTTCAGTTCAGTAGCTCAGCCGTATCCAACTCTTTGCAACCCCATGGACTGCAGCACACCAGGCCTCCCTATCCATCACCAACTCCCAGAGTTTACTCAAATTCATGTCCAAAATCTTTATTATCTAGAAACCAGAAGAGCATACCAATTCTGGAACTGTAATTAAAATTTTAAGAAGAGTTTTCATTTCAGTATGATGACAACTGTCTACAATAATGAATGTAACATTGTACCCTGTCTCCTCCACAATATAAAGGCATATACCCATAGGTCTCTGGGCACGGTTGAAGGACTGCCAGAGAAAAGCAGAATAATGTGTGTCATTTAAGTGAATTTGAAAAGCAATTTCTTGCTGCTTTGGAGGGAATGTCTATTGGCATTTAAAAAAAAATACAATAATGACACAATCTGCATAATTTCTTGTCAGTTAGCTTGGGTACAGCAAGCCATGGAGAATACTGATTGTTTGAAATACACTGTCTTCATAGATATGGATTTAATGATGATAATTTTAAAGCTAGGAATATTAACAAAAGGGCTGATTGAAGCTTTTGAACATTTCTTTTTATAGTTCTGGTATTTTCATTCCTTCTTGTAAAATACTGACAGTTTTCTCAAGTGGCAAAAACGTTTAAACTATTGCTTAAAATGTCATTAAAATAATAGCGAATCTGAACAAAATCAGCATACTTTTAGGTTTATAATTCTGCTCAGACTAGAATATCCAAATATGATTATAATCGATTAGTATTGTATTTACTAATAACATCACATGATATCAATACCATTCCAATAAAAATGATAGACCATAAAAACAAAGCCATTTTTATTCCTGCTTTAGAAAAGTAAAATGTAATTTGAACCACAATATAAGTTTTTTAATGTTCCATTGGTTGATACATTCACACTTAAATTTGCTATGTTTTTCTCTGTTGGATTTATTCCTTAATATAGACACTCATGCTTCTTCTTGATTAACGTTTGCATGATATATCTTTTCCCATCCTTTTAGTTTTAACATTTCTGTATCATTACATTTGTAGATGCTTTCTTGAAGACAGCATAAGAGTTGGGAAATGTTCTGTAACCCATTCTACCAATCTCTGTCTTTTAGTTAGTATATTTAGACTGTTTACATTTAATGTAACTACCGATTTGTTAGGGCCTAATCTGTGTTATCAGAGAAGGCAATGGCACCCCATTCCATTACTCTTGCCTGGAAAATCCCATGGACAGCAGAGCCTGGAAGGCTGCAGTCCATGGGGTCGCTGAGGGTCGGACACGACTGAGCAACTTCCCTTCCACTTTCCCCTTTCTTGCACTGGAGAAGGAAATGGCAGCCCACTCCAGTGTTCTTGCCTGGAGAATCCCAGGGATGGGGGAGCCTGGTGGGCTGCCGTCTATGGGATCGCACAAAGTCGGACACGACTGAAGTGACTTAGCAGCAGCAGCAGCAATCTGTGTTATCAGTGGAGAAGATGTGACAAATCTGTCCCTCACCCTCACCCACTAGCAACAAGGTACTCCTTTCATTCCTCAGTGGGTGATGCCAGAGGAGATCTAGAATGGAAGAAGCACTCCACCACTATCCACTGGCCTTCCCTCCGTAGTGCCAGTAGAGGCCACACAGGGAACCAGAGCTTCCTGTCATCATAAATTGCCAAATGAAAGCAGGAGCATATATTTTAATATTACACAGAATAGACTTCAGAGCAAAGAAAATTGCCAAAGACAGAGAAAGACATTACATAAGTATAGGAGGGTCACTCTACCAAGAAGACATAACAGTCTTAACTGTGTATGCACCAAACAACAGAGGCACAAAACAAGAACAGAAAGGCAAAATACACAACTTAGCAACCACCTTTAGAAGACTTCGACAACTATTGCTCAACAAATGGTAGAACAACTAGAACTAGAACTAGAAAAATCTTGGAAAGATGAATAGAAAAGACAATCCTCTAGCAATATTAAAAAAGGAAATTTTCTGGGAGAACATGTAAGTTATGATGATCAAGACTGAAACAGGGGGTATCAACAGAGGATAGCATTTGTTTCTCTTTGTGATATGTAATCACTAGTATCAGGTTAACTGTTGCTCAATTAATGCTTTTCTTTAGAAGGGCTGAATTTCTTTCTGATGGTAGTTTAAAAGGCAAGCTTCTGCAGCAAAATTCTGAATGTACAGTTCTTTTTAAAACAAGATTCCACTACTGCAACCTCAAATAAGCAATGAAATGCTTTTTAGTGATGATGCAATTTTAAGTTTGAAAAGTACAAATAATGAATAAGCTCCCCAAGGGTTGGGACAGTGTTTCTTTTGTAATCACCAGCCCATTCCCAGCTTCAAGAACGGTGTCCACTGTATCTTAGAGACAGTAAATATTTGCTGAATGAATAAGTGAGGGAGTTAGAAATTGGAAGAGGTACAAACAGTATAAATTAGAAAACAGACTAGGAGTTTAAATAAATGTTTGATTTACTTGATTTTAGTAAAGAGAAATCCATAAATCAGAGCAAAAGTCATGGGAGTGGTAGAAAATTGGGGAATGAAATTTGGCTTACAAATCAATATGACAGAAGTTCTTGCTCAAATTTTTCAGTGTCCCTGCTATATCTCAAGCCCACTCAAATACACGGATTACAGATCACTGGCATTCTGCTCTGTTTGAATCAGAATTTTTTCCCCTAACATTTCCCCCAAAAATACAATAAGACTTACTGAGCAGTAAACAAATTAAACTTTTTAGGGGAAAATGCACAGGAATATAGAATAAAAAGACTGGAGAAACACAGGTGGCTGATTTTAGAAAGTTAAGTGATTTAATTCAGTGATAATTTCTAAAAAGGAAATTGAGCTTCAATGAAGCATGCATGCCCTCTTCTACATTATCCGCAACAGTGCATATAATTTGCACACATTTAATTAACTAATAAAACCCCTATCTGTAACATCAGGCTTGGAAATGTCATTGTTGATGACATGCTGCTCCATCAGGTTTAGCTGATCGTTTTTTGTTTTGCTAACACCAAATGACAACACATCCAAATGTGCTGTCTAGCACTTCTACTTGCTTTCACGTATTTCTCTGTTTTTTGTTGGGGGCTCTCCAGGATATAAAACCCTGGTAGGGTTTTCCGGAATAGGATAGGTTTTCTAGGTAGGATAGAATTTACAGAATTGTGTAACTACAAAGCTTTAACTAAATGGTGATCCAAAGAAAAACTGAGGCATGAAGGAGCCATAATCACAAGGGGATCCATGCAACCACAGATTGTGTTTTGCTGCAGACAAATCAGGTTGTCGATTTGACAAGAGATATATAGTGTTATCTCTCGCTCCACAACTTGGATTGTTTTTGGCCTTGTCCTCTGATTCAGAACCCTAGTCTGAGCTTGTAAAATACTGCCATGACACTAAAATCTTGAAGATAGAAGATAAAGTATAAATAATATGTTCCACCTATATTTTACACAGCATACTAAGTCTTTATATATACAGAATCATATTTTTCCCTAGAACTAAATGAATCAGAAGAGCCATTCAGTCTCTATATTATCACATGTACATAACATCAGCTCCTCCAAGAAAAAAAAAAATTGTTAGAATCTGCCAGGTGAAGAAATCAGAAGCAATGCCACCATAGTCATCTGTTCATTAACAGAGATCACTACTTCACTGCCAAGTAGAAAATACAATTGTTCTCATAAAATAATTAGGTTAAGGGTTTCTCTAAAATTTAGAGTCTATGTTTCATTANAAAAAAAAAATTGTTAGAATCTGCCAGGTGAAGAAATCAGAAGCAATGCCACCATAGTCATCTGTTCATTAACAGAGATCACTACTTCACTGCCAAGTAGAAAATACAATTGTTCTCATAAAATAATTAGGTTAAGGGTTTCTCTAAAATTTAGAGTCTATGTTTCATTAAAACACACACATGTACATGTACTTTAAGATGAGGGTACTCATACTATAACATAACAGTTCTCTGTATCATCATACTTGTGTGTAAAGTATTGTTGTTGATTTTAAAAGGCAAAATACTTGACCGCTAGCATTGAAGTAATGAGGCTGGGCTTGGAAATGAGGGATTGAGGATTAGACAGAGGATCTGGAAAGCCAGATCAATAGAACTTGACACATGACCAGTCATGGGAAGGAATGATCCAGGGGAATTCTGTTGCCAGTAACAGAGATTAGACAATCTGAAGAATTTATTTCCTGATAAGTATCAAGGAAGGACATCGAAGAAAGTGGAAGAGAAATGACAAGTTCACCTTTGAAAGCCTGAACTTCAGGAGACTCTAGGAAGTCCTAAGGAAGACGTGCTGCTGCTGATGCTAAGTCACTTTAGTCGTGTCCGACTCTGTGCGATCCCATAGACAGCAGCACACCAGGCTCCCCCGGCCCTGGGATTCTCTAGGCAAGAACACTGGAGTGCGTTGCCATTTCCTTCTCCAAAGCATCAAAGTGAAAAGTGAAAGTGAAGTTGCTCAGTATGTCCAGTCTGACCCCATGGACTGCAGCCTACCAGGCTCCTCCACCCATGGGATTTTCCAGGCAAGAGTACTGGAGTGGGGTGCCAACGCCTTCTCTGAAGGAAGACGTGTTGCAGGATGTCAAACGTGCCAGTCTAGGGTTTATTAATAAGGTCAGAAATGAGAGTTAACCACAGACGAGCTTGTCATTGACCTCACTGTATGTGCCTGACCCCACTATAAGGAGAAGCGAGATACGGAAAGTTGTTTTAAATTTCAGAAACATGTACTTCTTTTATTTCAAACAAGATTCACTTAATTCGTAGTTTTTACTATCATATCACTGGCTAATGGAATAAAAAAGGGGAAAAACATTACTAAATGCCATATCACAGCAAAGTGTAGCACCAATAACTAACCCTGAATAGCAGTTTTATTAATACAGTATTTCCTTCATGAAATGCGGAAACATTAAGATTGCTTTAGTGTTTTAAAAAAAATTACTGACTTACCACGCATCACGGTGTTTTCTCCTCACTACTCTAGCTATATGACATAAATTCTCCATGAACTTGAGCTTTCCATTCTAATTTCTGCACAGGGTGATTAAGATAAAAATTATTTTTTCTTCATTCAACAAGAGTTATCTCTTTGGCAACTTCATTAGTGATATTTACTAAGACACAAAACCCACTGACATCATTTAGTACTTGTGAAATGTCTCAGTAGAGATGCTAATAAATTTTGCAGCCATTTAGGAAATAGCCATTCATCAGTATTACTTAGACTTCTAACTGTCCTGACCTCTCTTTTCACCTAAAAATGAATACTTGTTCTGTTAGGCAGAAGTCAGTGGGGCGAGGGAATCTTGGAGACTTGCATTTGTACTTGCTAAGCAAAAGCATTTATTTAAAAAGATGCAGGGCGCTTAAAATTTTAATAGCCACTTGAGTACTCCCTTGAGAAATATTTATTTAAGACAAAATGTACCACGGTTGCTTCCTGAAGATTAGTAAAGTAAGTTAGAATATTAGAAAAATCCCTTCTACATAAGACTGCAAACTTCACACCCTATTGATAAAGTAAGGCTTCCCTAGTGGTCCAGCGGGTAAAGAATCTGCCTGCAATGCAGGAGACCTGGGTTCGGTCCATGGGTCAGGAAGATACCCTAGAGAAGGGAATGGTTACGCATTGATAAAATCACTTCCAAATTCCTATTACCTGTCAGTTTAGTCAATCCAATTCTACCCCTATTTCCTTGGAATTTATTAAGTACCTAACAGTATGCACAGCTGAACTCCATCATACAGTTTTTTTGTAAAACCATTCCGACAATATTTAACACATTTTACCACCTTTCTCATAACATCATTTGGTCCTGATGCAGTCGGAAGTGTTTCTTTTCATCCTTCTGCTCTCCCCGTTGTTGGGTTTATAGCTCTTGCTGATCAAAGAAATCCAGCCACAGGTAATACATCTTTCATAGCACACATACCAAAGCAGACAGTATACTGGATCCAACATTTGAAAACTTAAAGGCAAAAGGTTGGTTGAGAAGAACCAAAACATACTACTTAAACACTGGCAACTCAAGAAGAATTTCTCTCTCAGAAGAGCTAAGCAGAGGTAACCTGCAGTAGAGAAGAGCTGGAGACATCCAGTAAATTGACATAACAAGCTTGTGAGGTTCTCTTTGATTATTTATTCAAAGTGGTTTGTGGAAGGGAATTAGCAGAGATATTACAAAATTAACTAATCCCCACAAAGACCATCCTCGACTGCATCCCCCAAACAGAAGTTGTGAAAGTCACCTTATTTCTAACAAAAACAAGGCTCTTCTAACGCTACTAATCCATCGCTTATTGAGACATGGTATGATTCTCCCTGAATATTCATTGGAAGGACTGATGCTGAAGCTCAAACACCTGGCCATCTGATACATAGAATCAACTCATTGAAAAAGATTCTGATGCTAAGAAAGACTGAAGGCAGGAGGAGAAGGGAATGACAGAGGATGAGGTGGTTGGATGGCATCACTGACTCAATGGACATGAGTTTGAGCAAACTCCAGGAGATGGTGAAGGACAGGGAAGCCTGGTGTGCTGCAGTCCATGGGGTCACAAAGAGTGGGACACAAATGAACAACTGAAAACAACAATGATTCTCTAGGTGGAAGAAAAACAGTGGAGAGTAGACACAACATTCAGAGACACTCCTCCAAGTGGGTGATCTTTGTCTTCTCTTAGAATTCTACCAGTGGAGACTGTCTGCTTCGATGGGCAACATCTCTGAAAGAACAGTGACCTAGAGGCTGTGCACTCCGTGGACACTTACTGAAGTCAGATTTTCAACGCCCAAAGTTTTCTGCTCAACCAGTACTGCTGGTCTTGTATGTTTCATCCATCTCAGTCTATTAGCATTTTCACGGTCTTACATTTCACAGTAGAAGAAGAGGTACTTCTATAAGCAGAAAAATGATTTTTTTTCACTTATGTTCTGTGGAACTTTTAAATACTATTTTTTATTTTCTTAATATATGCAGCACCTGTTCATGGTAGAAGGTTTGGAAAATATTCCCAAAAGAGTTAAGAAAATAAAAAAATTGTATTTAATCTCCTGTTGTCCCATAACCCAAGTCTGATCTGGAGCTCATGAGTATCTATGATATGATGTATATTTCCTTGGATGAGGTTTCTATGTCAGAGGCCAAGTCTTCACAGCAGGAAATGCTTTTTGTAACAGGAGCCTGTGGGAAGGAATTAGAGCAAAAGGTAGGAGAATCAGGCTGCCAGAATCTTCTTCACTTTGGCCTACGACCTTGGAAATGGGGGGTGGGGGGTGGGGAACAGACAGAAGCCATGTACTTCTGAACATTTTCCATGTTTAGAACTCTAGGAGGAAAACTCCTCCTGGCTCCTCTGGCCCATGCATGGCAGGAAAGTTTCAGAAGTTCAAGCAAGCAGAAAGGGAGGATCCATGAGGTCTCAGGTCTGAACGGAGGTGGGAACCAAGGGCATTGAAGCCGAGGGTTAAAGGATGGGCCACCTGAGTTGGTGAACAAATATAATCACAGCCAGATTTCAGAGGGAGTCTGTGTGACCAAGTCAGAGGCGGTCAGCAAGACAGGGACCCAATTTGCAGATTTTAAGAAAAACATAAGAAGATTTCAGAGGATACAATCAGATCAAACATTCCACGGTAGATGCAGCATTCACAACCCAGCACCAGAGCACTAACCCCACCCTGGACAAGACATAATCAAAGAACCTCCACATCCGCTACCACAGAGTCCCCTAGGTCTCCCCCTGTGTATGGAACGGAAGAGACAGAGAAACTATTATAGGACGTAAAACTATGAACTTACTGGATAATTATTTGGTAGAAAGTGCTTGGACATTAAAGAAAGGTATTTTGGAGGAGACTGAAACAATGTGATTACATCAGTTCAGAAAACTTCCATCCCACTTCCACCATCTCTACCAAGTAGGGCAAGAGGAGATTAATATCAATTACAGAAAACAAAAGATTCTATTCTCCTGCATATCTAATGTGGAGGGGTTCCATTTTTATTCAGATACGCATACACACACTGCACAATAGTCTCATATTTCATAAATCCATTATGTTATTTTCTACGCACTCCTAGCCTCAAATGTACTGACAGTGGGGCTATGACGAACTGCCCTCTCATTCTGTGGTGCACTGTATGTCTGCTTTGAGGGGGCTGTTCTTTTGTCATGCCCTCACAAATCCACTCTCAGGCTATAGATCCCTAAGAGCCATGTCCTGTATTGCACCCCTGACTCCCGTTTTTGTTGTTTTTTTTTTGCCCACCACTATGGTTACATGGAGTCATTTCAGTTCAGTTCAGTCACTCAGTTGGGTATGACCCTTTGTGACCCCATGGACTGCAGTACACCAGGCCTCACTGTCAATCACCAACTCCCAGAGCTTGCTCAAACTCATGTCCATTGAGTCAGTGATACCATCCAGCCATCTCATCCTCTGTTGTCCCCTTCTTCTCCTGCCTTCAATCTTTCCCAGCATTAGTCTTTCCCAGTGAGTCAGCTCTTTGCATCAGGTAGCCAAAGTATTGGAGTTTGAGCATCAGTCCTTCCGATGAATATTAAAGACTGATTTCCTTCAGGACTGCCATGGAGTAGAGGGTCCATGTTCCCACCCAGTCTCCAAATCCCCAGCACACCCTTAGGCTTGGCTAAACTGATTCTCTAAGTGGTTTTTCACTAATCCTCCTGGTCTCAGGAGGTTTCAGTAATCCTCGTGGTCTCCACTCTCTTCTCAGTAGGAGACCCTCTTTATCCTGTTCTGATGTTTTGAAACTGCAACTTCTGGAATGATGTTGCTTCTCAGACTCTCTCAAGGAAAAAAATATTTTCTGTATAATAGTGATTCTAAATTTCTTCTTGAAAAAAATTTCTTTTCTCCCAGTAACTCAGGGTAAGTAGTTTAAAATGTCTACATTTAATCCAGGAGCCAGGGAGGGAGAACAGCTTGCATTTTGATGGTTTCTCCTCCAACAACATGTTTAAAGTTTTAAAATGTTTTTCTTGTCCAGTTACCTACCATTTACTCAAGACAGTAAAACACAGACATCAAGAAATCAAGTGTTCACAATGTCCAGCTTCTATTCTGCATTGAACACAATGACATACAGTAGAGAGACCCACGGGCTCTCTGGGTGCCATGTCCTTGGTTCATCCTACCTTCCTCCAAGGTAAACCAGATAACCTCTTCTCAGACCCATGGCGTTATCATGAACTGCTTACTCACTTTAGTGATCAACTTTTCAATTCATGTCTCCAATGCCTCAGGAACATGCTCCAGATTTTAAAATATATTTTAAAAATACTTTTAATTTTTAAAATACTTCAAAATATACTTAATGATATTTAAATTCCAGGCATAGTGATACCATTTTCATATGTAACCTATTATTGCAGCTTGTGCACTCAAGTATTTTTTCAAATATATATCTACTATACATGTACATGCAATATGTCCATGTACATATACACACAAAGACATATATGCAACTTTATTTTATCCACAGTCTGATAATCAACCAACTGCATTTTCACAATTAAAACATTGGGAGTGATTCAGCATCTGTTACCTGGTAATGCACTGAAAACCACAGGGATGGGCAGAAACAACCAGAAAATCAAAACCTCTGCTCTTAGGAAGTCTTCACACTTGCTGAAGCCATATGATATAAAATGCATAAACAGTTAAATTTATTTTCCCCAAGTCATAGAAACAACAGAAGTTATCCACCTTCTAAAATGTTCTCTCTTTTGAGAAAAAACACAGATCTGTTAGTGTTAGGACCTCAAGAAATGTGTATTGGATGATGAATGCATATTCCTACATGACAAAATTAGTGGTTCAAATCGTTATTAACTGCTTTGAGTTGAGCTCTGTGCAGGCTCTGGAGCCAAGCTGCCAGTACTTAAAATCTGTGGGATCTTCTGAACTTCTCTCTGGCTCACTTTTCTCAGGCATTAAAAAAAAAAAAAAAAAGGATGATAATATTGACTGTCTCATAGGCCATATGAGAGAATGCAAAACAGCATTGACAGCAGTCTCAGGCACACTGTTAACACAAAAAATGTTCACGACTACCATGAGGCTTATAATCACGGGCGTCTTTCTAGGAAGGAGAAGGTTTACTGGTGCCCAGTGTCCCATGAAAAAGCCACTCACAGGTCGCTTCCAACTAGTCAGCTCCTAGATCTTCCAAGATATACGTGAATAACATCTCAGAGATTGTCAGATTACATTAAGTATGTAGGTTCAAATTCTAGTGTGACTCGAAGAACTGTGGTGTTCAATTATAGAACTCCTTACATTTTTAAGATAAAATACTCATTTTGCCCAAAGAATATTGTGGTGCCAAAACCATTATCTGTCGAGAGAGACAGAGTCAAGCATGAAACAAACTGATGTTGTTAGGATTCTCTGGATTATTTTTTATCTCCTTTCTATTCACAGATAATTCAATAGCGGGTAATGAGAAACACATTTCATTATCATTCCAAAGGACTTAATAGAGAGGGGGGAGAAGTAAAATAAAAAGTACATTGATGCAATTACAAAACTGAACAGTTTTATTTATGGACGCTGTCTATTTTGCATACAGCTTTCAATGTAGGCAGACACAACCCGCAGCATCCATAAACCACCAAAGAGCAACGAAAAACCCCCACTCATTCCACTTGCAGAAATTCAGTACACAGACAAGGTGATTCACTCTGTTTGCAGGAAAAGAGTTTTCTAGCCACCACATTATCCTCCAAATGGAAGAAACAGGGTTATAGTCCACACATGCAAATAGGAGGAAGAAATTTACTTTCTTGTTTCTTTCTGTTTTCTAAAAACCGCAATCTACTTAGAGGATTCATCACATTCTCCTAATGGCGCTTCCTGCTGTAGCCTGGCGACCCTGGATCTCCCACCCAATCTCATTTCTATATAATAATCAGCTATACATTTCATCCTTGCACCTGTATCCATCTCCCAACAAGTCAATTCCATGTACTGGTCTCAACACGATTACATTATTGACATTTCTCAGCTGAAAGGCTCCTGCAAATACCATCCAATTTTCTAGCTCTTTCTGAAAAGATCAAAAGATACACCTTGCATAGTAGACAAGAATTTACACTGATGGCTGTCTTTGTCCTGAATACCAATGTTGCTGGCAATGTTTGCCTGGAGTTCCGGGCTAAGTCTCTATGATAACCAACGGCGTTCAGTCAACTAGAGCAACTTTGACTGGACATAAAATATGTTTGTGCTTGTGAATGCTTTTTCAGCTTGAACAACCTTGAGGCAATGATCTTCAAGGCCTCCTAATTAGGGAGGCTGGCAATCAAATGAGAAAGCCTTGCCCTTGGAAATCAAACACGTGTCATGCCTGAAAGGGAAATGCCTTCATCCCTGGATCATGGTTCACACTTACAGAGGAGTCTGCCTTTAGAGTCACAAAGCTGTTTCCAACAGAGTTCTTGCAACAAACCTCATTCAAGGAAATGATCTTGAATCCTTGTTCTACTGGAGACAAAAAGAAACGTGTTGTATTTCCGTCTATTGCTTAGTTAAAATCTGAGCTTTCTTTTAATGAGCTGGAAGATAAATTATATACATTTACCTAAAAGGATGCTACTATATCATCCAGTTTCATTTGTTACCTTGCAACAAATAAGGACCAAAGCCCTCTCTGCACTTCTCCCAAGTCCAGGCCCATCTTTGCAGCTGGCTGGAGGACATGTCTACCTGTACCTGCTTCAGGAACACATGCAGAATGAAATTCACCTCCCTCCTCTTCACAAAAGCTCTTGTTCATGGCATCCTTAGTGCTATGTAAGACACCCTCATTTTCTCAGTTCCCTGCCCCAGAATCCTTCCTTTGGGTTTACTTGCACCCTAATTACTACTCAGTTCTATTTTTCACATCCCAATATTCTTCTTCCCAATATTTCTATATATCCATCCCCCCCTCCATGTCCTTTCTATGTTCATCCCACTCAATAACCTCCATCAGCCCCCTACCACTCAGGACCTCACCGCTTCCAGACTGGACCAATACCACTATCTCCCTGTTTCAAACTTTCATACCAGACTCCATTCTGTAAATTCTTCCCCATCTATCTTCTTAGACTATAGTTCTAATTACATCACTTCTCTGCTCAAAGACTTTCTAACAAGCCAGTCCCCAGAGTGAAGAAAACTCCACCTTAAACTGACCTCCAGTGACACCCTCGTCTCTAACTCACATCCCAGGTACCATATCTCCTGTTGTCAGTTCACTGCTCATCTGACCCAGCCACCTGCACGCTCACCTTTTTTATTCTTTGCGGCTAATCCAAAGACTGCCTCTCCCTGACCTGCCCAGGTTAACACGGCTGCCCTTCCTTGAGTCTATCACTCTGTTTATGTCGCATCGTATTTCACCTCGTGTCTTGTATGTTTCTGCCCTGTTGCCTTAGTATGGCCACCCGCCTCATTCCTTTCTAAGTAACAGTCACACCATGCTGCTTTTGGCTGTATATCCCCTGGAAATGCTTTTATCTTGAGAACAATAAGTGTTTATGCCAATTCAAACTGCAAAGGAGAAAAGAAAGGGAAAAGAAAAAATGGAAGAAGAAGATTAATATTTATCAAGATATGAATACCCGTTCCTTATTTTTGGAAGACAACCAATCACTTCTACTTCCTGTAATCAGCCAGACATCAGGGCTTACGATGAACAGCTCTTTATAGCTCCTACGTCATCCACAACTGTGTGAACAACTGTGTGATCAACAATGGTTTCTTTGAATTTGTTGAATATAACTGTTATGATTAATGTTTTAATTGATAAAGAAAAAACCAGAGGTTGGAGAAGACTCTGGAGAGTCCCTTGGACTACAAGGAGATCCAACCAGTCCATCCTAAAGGAGATCAGTCCTGGGTGTTCATTGGAAGGACTGATGTTGAAGCTGAAACTCCAATACTTTGGCCACCTGATGCAAAGAGCTGACTCATGGAAAAGACTGATGCTGGGAAAGATTGAGGGCAGGAGGAGAAGGGGACTACAGAGGATGAGATGGTTGGATGGCATCACCGACTCAATGGACACGGGTTTGGCTGGACTCCGGGACTTTGTGATGGACAGGGAGGCCTGGTGTGCTGCGGTTCATGGGGTCACAAAGAGTCGGACACGACTGAGCAACTGGACTGAACTGAACTGAGAGAGGGATTAAGTTGCTCTTGGGTTCCTCTCCTTCCTGAAAGTTCCCACTTGCCTCTTAAGGTTCCCCTCTCAGGTCCTCTTACTCTTCACCCAATTTCCACACATACACCAACAGCCAGACACAGAAATGTTAGTGCAGCCTTCTTCCCAGCGAGGCTTCCTAGGTAGCGCTAGTGGTAAAGAACCTGCCTGCCAATGCGGGAGATGCAGGAGATACGGATTCCATCCCTGGGTCCAGAAGGTCTCCTGGAGGAGGGCACAGCAACCTTGCCTAGAGAATCCTGTGAACAGAGAAGCCTGGCGGGCTACAGTGCACAGGGTCACAAAGAATCAGCGACTAAGCACGCTTTCAGGAAACCAGAACCAGGGTGAGTGATATGAAAGCAAATATATTTAAACTCTTTATTGTAAATCAAGCTTGGTCATTTAATATAGAGTACATGCTGGAATATGTTCTTCTATTTTAAATCCCACCAACAAGAGCACTTGATTGTGACTTGCCTTTCACATGCTATTAAGCTGATACTGACAAACAAAATCTAAGAGTTCCAGTTCTTTGACTACTCAGTGATGAACCCCTATATCATCCTATATTTGTAATCTCAGCCTCCTCCCACCCTGCCATTCCATGATCCCTGCAACCAAATGTGTCAGACCTGGGACCTTAAGCCTAAACCTCTGGGAAGGAAGTGAAAGTGAAGTGAAAGTCGCTCAGTTCAGTTCAGTTGCTCAGTTATGTCCGACTCTTTGCGACCCCATGAATAGCAGCACGCCAGGCCTCAGTTGTGTCCAACTGTTTGCAACCCCATGGACTATACAGTCCATGGAACTCTCCCAGCCAGAATACTGGAGTGGGTAGCCTTTCCCTTCTCCAGGTTGACCTAATGATCAAAGCAAATATGCTTCAAATAAAAGGCTACAGTTTGACTTATGAGTTCTTGTCTGGTTCTTAGAAAAATAGATCACAATATAGTAAATGTGATTTTCCAAATCAGTTGTTTGCAAAACATCAAGAGTTCCACTTTTTGCTCTTCAGATTATCTATCAAGAAACAAACCTTTGTGACTAAAAGCTATTAGGGGATAAAATATTCCTTCTTTGAAAAATGTATGTGAAGTTTGTCAGAGACAGATAAGAAAGCGCTGCAAGAAAAGGGAGGATTGTGAATATTTACATCCAAACAGCGAAGGGGGAATGCTAAAGCAGTGAATCTGGCAGGGGACATTAAACATAATAGCAAAGGTTTCCACCCAAGTTACCAAGAGCACTTAGGTGAGTAATCATGTGCAAAAAACCAGATGACCCAGAGCCTGACGAGATTCGGAATCACATAAATCTGAGAGTCCTAAAAATGCCAAGTAATGTCCTAACATAAAACAGGCGATCCTTCTTCTTTTATCCAGTGGCTTATTTTTAACACCTTTCCAATGCTCGACATTATTCTGACACCGTTTTGAAGGGCTTAGAGTGTAATGGGGGAAATAAATGAGTAAACCAATGATTTCATGAGCATTTCATAAGTTTCTGATGGTGTCTTTATCTGAGGCTAGACGCACCAAGACATCGAATGTTCCTGATTATCCTATTGCTTCACCCGGAATCCACTGTTAAATGTTGGCTTTTTGATATTTCTCTTCTTCCTGAGCCCAGTGTAGGACTGTTTCAGTCCTCAGCCCTTGGACATCCTCTTCTCCAGCTACTCATTCTCCGGGTGATCTTTTCTAGTCTGATGTATTTATACACCATCTCTATGCTGAAAGATTCCCAATTTCTAGCCCCAATCTCTAGTCTCCAGGTGCACATGTCCAACCTCTTCCATGTATATCTAAAGGCACCTCCGCCTAGGTGCTTGATTTCCAACCCCTCCAAGAAGTCTCTGACACTCTGTTTTCTTTTTTGCAATACAAGGCACACGGTTCACCCTTCTCTTATCTCACAACCACATATAATACAGCAGCAAATCACAATTTTAAAATATACCCAATATCCTACTGCTGGATGACACCTCTGCCTAGACAACCTTATCTCAAGCCAACCTCATTTCTGGTCTAAGTCAATTCTTCTCAAGCTTGGAAGTTTGAGATTCACCTGGGGATGCACTGCAGTAGGTCTAGGGTGGTACCTGAGAATCTTCATTTCTAGGGAGGTCCCAAGTAATGGTGATGCTGCTGCAGATAACTGCAAGATCTTCCTAATTGTTTTCTTTATTCCATCGCTGCCTTTCCATGCAACAGTCACAGCAAATCAGATGTAAATCTGATTAAGACGCTCTCCTACTCAAACACCCTGAAGGCTTGCTATATCACTTAGAATAAAATCGTAAGGTCCTATCAGGCCTGCAGGTTTTGTAAAATCTGGCACCTGCTTAGCTCTCGTAGGTACATCTTTCCAAATTCCTCCTTCTCTCACTCCAGTGCAGACAAAATGCCATTCAAATGTCAGTCTGTCAAAAATGCCAAGCACGCTCCTACCTCAGGCCATTTNCCCTGAAGGCTTGCTATATCACTTAGAATAAAATCGTAAGGTCCTATCAGGCCTGCAGGTTTTGTAAAATCTGGCACCTGCTTAGCTCTCGTAGGTACATCTTTCCAAATTCCTCCTTCTCTCACTCCAGTGCAGACAAAATGCCATTCAAATGTCAGTCTGTCAAAAATGCCAAGCACGCTCCTACCTCAGGCCATTTGAATGTGATCTTCCCTCTGCCAGAAAAGTGCTTTCTCCAGGTATCCCCATGAATCCTTGGGTCACTTTCTTCATGCCTCTGGCCAGTCTCCTCTCAACAAGCTCTACTCCGAGCATACTGTCTAAAGCCCGGCAAGCAGCATAGATANATGACCCAGAGCCTGACGAGATTCGGAATCACATAAATCTGAGAGTCCTAAAAATGCCAAGTAATGTCCTAACATAAAACAGGCGATCCTTCTTCTTTTATCCAGTGGCTTATTTTTAACACCTTTCCAATGCTCGACATTATTCTGACACCGTTTTGAAGGGCTTAGAGTGTAATGGGGGAAATAAATGAGTAAACCAATGATTTCATGAGCATTTCATAAGTTTCTGATGGTGTCTTTATCTGAGGCTAGACGCACCAAGACATCGAATGTTCCTGATTATCCTATTGCTTCACCCGGAATCCACTGTTAAATGTTGGCTTTTTGATATTTCTCTTCTTCCTGAGCCCAGTGTAGGACTGTTTCAGACCTCAGCCCTTGGACATCCTCTTCTCCAGCTACTCATTCTCCGGGTGATCTTTTCTAGTCTGATGTATTTATACACCATCTCTATGCTGAAAGATTCCCAATTTCTAGCCCCAATCTCTAGTCTCCAGGTGCACATGTCCAACCTCTTCCATGTATATCTAAAGGCACCTCCGCCTAGGTGCTTGATTTCCAACCCCTCCAAGAAGTCTCTGACACTCAGTTTTCTTTTTTGCAATACAAGGCACACGGTTCACCCTTCTCTTATCTCACAACCACATATAATACAGCAGCAAATCGCAATTTTAAAATACACCCAATATCCTACCGCTGGATGACACCTCTGCCTAGACAACCTTATCTCAAGCCAACCTCACTTCTGGTCTAAGTCAATTCTTCTCAAGCTTGGAAGTTTGAGATTCACCTGGGGATGCACTGCAGTAGGTCTAGGGTGGTACCTGAGAATCTTCATTTCTAGGGAGGTCCCAAGTAATGGTGATGCTGCTGCAGACAACGGCAAGATCTTCCTAATTGTTTTCTTTCTTCCATCTCTGCCTTTCCATGCAACAGTCACAGCAAATCAGATGTAAATCTGATTAAGACGCTCTCCTACTCAAACACCCTGAAGGCTTGCTATATCACTTAGAATAAAATCGTAAGGTCCTATCAGGCCTGCAGGTTTTGTAAAATCTGGCACCTGCTTAGCTCTCGTAGGTACATCTTTCCAAATTCCTCCTTCTCTCACTCCAGTGCAGACAAAATGCCATTCAAATGTCAGTCTGTCAAAAATGCCAAGCACGCTCCTACCTCAGGCCATTTGAATGTGATCTTCCCTCTGCCAGAAAAGTGCTTTCTCCAGATATCCCCATGAATCCTTGGGTCACTTTCTTCATGCCTCTGGCCAGTCTCCTCTCAACAAGCTCTACTCTGAGCATACTGTCTAAAGCCCGGCAAGCAGCATAGATATGTAATATGTACATCTATTTTCCAGATTTTACCTTTCTATAGTTTTCTCATCACTACCTAATAGTGTATTAAATACTTATTTATCATGTACTGCTCTGCTTAGTCGCTCAGTTGTGTCTGACTCTTTGTGACCCCATGGATTGTGGCCTGCCAGGCTCCCCTGTCCATGGGATTCTCCAGGCAAAAATACTGGAGTTGGTTGCCATGCCCTCTTCCAGGGCATCTTCCCAACCTAGGGACTGAACCCTCATCTCTTAGTCTCCTGTGTTGGCAGGCAGGTTCTTTACCACTAGTGCCAACTGGGAAGCCTATTCAGTGTATTAGGATTCTGTAAATATGTACTGAATAAAAGAACATACTTTTGAATACAGTGCAAGCAGGTAAATTTTAAAAGATAGTCTCAAGTACTACGTTCTACCATTTTTGTCCAACTCCCTTGTATATTTAATGTTTTAATTACAATATTATAAGACGTTAACATATTCCAACAAAACATGCCACTGAGTTAACTTCAGTATGGCTCCTTCAGCAAACTCAGTAACAAACACTTTGCCCCCATGAAGAAACATCTTATTTTTCACTTTGTTTCTTTCGGTGATAGAGCAGCAACACTGACTCTGTTGAGACTAATTCATCTTGATGGGACGCACTGGATTAGAGAAAACCTAGTTTAATGGTTATAGAACAGGCTTTGGGATCAGCACAGATCAATCGATTATTAACCTTGGCTTCCTCAGCTATTAACTAGGTAAAACAGTATACTTCATAAAGCTGCTTTCAGGAATAAATTAGATAATTCATGCAAAGAAGTTGGCTCAGTACCAACCAAGATTAAATGCACAATAGCAAGAGAATGTATAGGAATATACACTGTGAACCTCCAACTGGGAGACTTCTCAAAAGCTTTAAAGTCAACAAATTCAATTCTGACCAAAAAAGTCTGTAAAAGGTAAATTGCTAGAATTCACTAAGCCAAATAATATTTCAAGCGTTCAAAATGTTAGGGTTAGGGTTAGAAAGGAACTTTGTTTAAGAAATTATAAATTATTATAATCTAAATAACCTTAAATAATCCCCATGTGTGCTGCATACTAAGTTGCATTGGTCATGTTTGACTGTTTGTGACCCAACAGAGTCTATGCTGCATTGTTAACTTATCAAGTGCACAGTGCTCTATTTTAAAAACAAATTGCTTGCAAGTTAAATTTTATTAGAATACTGCCACGCCCATTGTTTTCTAAAATAATTTGAGGCGAAACTCAGAAAACGTGAAATTAAGCATTTTAGCGTGGAAAATTCAGTAACATTTAGTGCAGTTACATGTTTTGTATCCAGTATATCTGTCTAGTTTCAAACTACTTTCATCACCCCAAAGGAAATCTCATGCTCATTTAGAGATTACTACCCATTTCCCCTCCCTACAGTCTTCAGCAACTCCACCAATCTTCCTTCTGTCTCTATGGATTTTCTTATTACTCTACGTAGGTCATATAATTGGAATCACATAACATGTGACCTTTGGTGTCTGTCTTCTTTCACTTAGCACAGTGTTTTCAAGGTTCATCCACATTTTAGTATGTATCAGTATGCCACTCTTTTGTATAGCCAAGTAATATTCCACTGAATGAATATATCACCGTTGGTTTAGCCTTTCATCCACTGATGTATATCTGGGTTGCTTCTACCTTTTGTCTAGTGTGAACTGTTCTGCTATGAACATGCATGTTCCTGTACTTGTTTAGAAACTTCAACCAAAAATACTTAATCAGTGATAGATATCGAGATACTGGAGGTTTCTTTTCTTTTAAAACCAAAAATGAAATCACTTATGTTATAAATTATGTTCTAATTCATTAGACTCTGCCTATCTCCTCATCTGTAAATTAGAATAAATACTACCTCATAAGGTTGTTGTTAAAATTAATTTTTTCCCTTAAAATTAAGTAAACACACCATAATATTAAAATTTCAATGAAGTCAGCATTTTTCATCTGCTCATTTAAACCATACCTGACATAAATTATATATTTATCTAATGGCTTTCATTTATCTAATGAATTTGATTTACTAATTAACACTCATTTTATATTAGCTTGAGTTCATGTAGCACAAAAATACTTGCAATGTATTAATTAGCATAAGGGAAAAAATTAAAATGAGTATTTGATATAAGGAACATTAATTAAGATTAGAAGGAAAGAAAGGTCACTTGGTTTAAAATATTTTTCTATACAAAGCGAAGAAGCTTCTTTAGTACTTATGCAAGTAGTCTTAGAAGACTGGTGTATGGCATAGTATTTAACTGAAACTTTATAAACACTTTCCTTTGAAAAATTTAAACGTTGGCATATTTCCAGATCAGAAACACTGGTATACATAGGCTGTCTGGCAAATTAGTCATACACAGAATTTATACTAAAATAATCTTAGATCCATTTTCTAGGGCATTATACATTTTCATCCTAGACACTTAGTGTAGCCTGCAGAGAAAAACCAATCTGTTTAATGAATAAGGATCTTAGAGTTTGTGTGCAAAGCAAAATCAATTTTTCTGAAACTAATTAGTATTTAAAACAGGATAGATTTTTGAAAATATCCTTGATATCATATTTGTCGATGGCACAATTTAGTAACTTTGATGAACTTCCATGGTGGCTCAGATGGTAAAATTTCCCCCTGCAATGCAAGAGACCCAGGTTAGATCCTGGGAGGGAAAGATTCCCTGGAGAAGGGAATGGCTGCTTATTCCAGTATCCTTGCCTGGAAAATCCCAAGGACAGAGGAGTCTGGTGGGCTACAGGCCATGGGGTCGCAAAGAGTCAGACAGAACTGAATGACTAACACTACTTCCATGGGAAAAATATCCTAATATATTCTGAAGCGAAAAAGTGAAAGTGCAAGTCACTCAGTCATGTCTGACTCTGCGACCCCATGGACTATACAGTCCATGGAATTCTGCAGGCCAGAATACTGGAATGGGTAGACTTTCTCCTTCTCCAAGGGATCTTCCCAACCCAGGGATCGAACCCAGGTCTCCAGCATTTCAGGCAGATTCTTTACCAACTGAGCGATAATATATTCTGGAGAGTGCAAAGATCAACATACCCCCTAAATCTGGGCAAAAGATTTAAAGAACTTGTTAAATGCAGTCCTAAGTACAGAGCAATTATCAGCTCATGCTAGCTAAGACCTGATTCATCTCTCTCCTGAACTAATAAAGACCTGACTTACGTTGAGGCCAGGCACATAACATAGAAAGCAAACATAATGCAACATCCTAGCACATTGTTCCACCAAGGACTCAGTCACTGCAAAACCGGGGTCAGTGCTTTGAGGATGACTTACTGGAGGCATATTCAAGCACAATGCTACTTCAGACGCAAAACGATGACATTTGTGACCTATCCATTTTCTAAGGAAGAAAAAAAATAAAGTCCCCGTATGTGTGTCTCTACTCACTTAAAACTGAGCCTAAGGGAGAGAATAAAAGACCAAACTAAGAAGCAATGTGATTCCAACTTCTATTCATTAAATTTGTATGTGCTTCTTTACAGCTAGTAGGAAAAAATTCAAAAATCTATGACAGAGTGTTTTATCCAACCAAGATCTGGTTAACTTTGTATTTTATGCAGTCTATCAAAAATATCACTGAAACATAACACATTGTCTATCAAAAAAGGATTTATATCAAAAATGGAAGGAAAAGTTTTTGTTTCGGAATTTGTTTATGGGTGTCCCAGGGTAAAATTTTAAGTTCCTGATGCTTTAAACAGAGGTAGGGTGATAATTAACCTCATACTCTGAATCAGTGAGTAAAATCTTTACAACCAAATAAATAATGAAAGAAAGATGCGAGTAGGATTAGAAAGGTTAAAAAAAATGAGATTGTGAAAATTAAGCATATGATGTCTCCCTAATTATAAAGGAGTTTTTTTCCTATTAGAAAAAGTCACCAATTACTCAATGAAACATTCAAAAGGTTCTTCTTTTTCCATTCCAAAGCCTATCTTTCTCTAGTTTAAAAAGGCCTGTCTCTAATAGTATTGAGATTTTATATTTACTTGCAATTAACTTGCAATTAGAGGACCAAAGACTGCTCATTATTGGCCAATAAGTACCTGCAAATGAAGAATACATCATTGGAACTGTTTGCTCACTTTCTTGGGTTCATAATCTAATTTCCTTTTTTTGTACCTTCATGGGAGTGTTGTCAGTTGTTAAGTCATGTCCAACTCTTTGCAACCTCATGGACTACAACACACCAAGCTTTATTATCTCCCAGAGTTTGCTCAAACTCATCTCCAGTGAGTCGGTGATGCTAAACATCTTATCCTCTGCCATCCCTTTGTCCTTCTGTCTTCTGTCTTTCCCAGAATCAGGGTCTTTTCCAATGAGTCAGCATATTGCATCAGGTGGCCAAAGTACAGGAGCCTTAGCTTCAGCACCAGTACTTCCAATGAATATTAGGGCTATTTTTTTTTAGGATCGACTTGTCTGATCTCCTTGCAGTCCAAGAGACTCTCAAGAGTCTTTTCCAGCACCATATTTATGATATATTAAAAAGCATTAGAAAATAAAACAGTTCCATGTTCACTGAGGCTATGGAAGATCTGAACTGAACAGTCAAAGGGTTTTTCTAACCAGTGCAGGGCACCAGAGATCCTTGACTGGGGAGGGCTTCCCACATCCCGCAGAGAAGAGCCTGCAGCTTTCCCCATACTGGTTTATTCATGGGCCCTCCCTCCTGCCTGGTGCATCTCAGTGTGACTCATGTTTCATAAAAGCACTGGAAAGGCTGCTCTACTGCCCTCCCAGGGAAGCTTCTGGCAGGACTCAGTCACTCAGAGCATTTACACAACTTTCACAGCCTCATCTCTCTCTGGAGTGAGCCTGAAGAGCAACAGAGGACTTGAGTTAGGATCACAGAACTAAAAAACAAAACTCAAAGCCTCCAGCTGTGCAAGCCCATCATTTTTTCAAAAGAAGAAAAACAAAGACAAAGACAACCTAGAAAGCCTAGCACTTTTATTAGGGTGGCCACCATTATGGAGGCTCCCCCGTGGCTCAGTGGTAAAGAATCCTACTGCAATGCAGGAGACACAGGTTCCATCCCTGGATTGGGAAGATCCCTTGGAGAAGGAAATGGCAACACACTCCACTATTCTTGCCTGGAAAATCCCATGGACAGAGGAGCCTGGCAGGTTACAGTCTATGGGGTCACACAGAGTCAGACATGACTGAAGTGACTGAGCACAACCATTAAGGAGGAGCACCAGGCCCAACGCTGGGGCACCCCCAGTATTGAGTAAGCATCGTCCCTCATCCCTCTCAAGACAAAGACAATGGAGTGCATTTTTTGGTTGCTATAATGCTAAAGACAATGCTAACCTTTTCTCTTACCACTTCTTTTATGGTGGGAATAAGCATTCACATTACAAGGTATGTCTAATGTGTCTACTATATCTGGAAAGCATCAAGAAAGCAAAATTTCCTAAATAATATATCAACATGGAACTTAAATATGATGAAGCATGAAGAAATTAATTCTTCCTGACCCCACTTTGTTCAGCATAAATGCTGCTGCTGCAAAGTCGCTTCAGTAGTGTCTGACTCTGTGTGACCCCAGAGTCAGCAGGCCACCAGGCTCCTCTGTCCTTGGGATTCTCCAGGCCAGAATACTGGAGTGGGTAGCCTTTCCCTTCTCCAGGGGATTTTCCCAAACCAGGGATCAAACCCAGGTCTCCCACATTGCAGACGGATTCTTTTACCAGCTGAGCCACAAGGGAAGTTCAAGAGTACTGGAGTGGATAGCCTATCCCTTCTNCAGATGGTAAAATTTCCCCCTGCAATGCAAGAGACCCAGGTTAGATCCTGGGAGGGAAAGATTCCCTGGAGAAGGGAATGGCTGCTTATTCCAGTATCCTTGCCTGGAAAATCCCAAGGACAGAGGAGTCTGGTGGGCTACAGGCCATGGGGTCGCAAAGAGTCAGACAGAACTGAATGACTAACACTACTTCCATGGGAAAAATATCCTAATATATTCTGAAGCGAAAAAGTGAAAGTGCAAGTCACTCAGTCATGTCTGACTCTGCGACCCCATGGACTATACAGTCCATGGAATTCTGCAGGCCAGAATACTGGAATGGGTAGACTTTCTCCTTCTCCAAGGGATCTTCCCAACCCAGGGATCGAACCCAGGTCTCCAGCATTTCAGGCAGATTCTTTACCAACTGAGCGATAATATATTCTGGAGAGTGCAAAGATCAACATACCCCCTAAATCTGGGCAAAAGATTTAAAGAACTTGTTAAATGCAGTCCTAAGTACAGAGCAATTATCAGCTCATGCTAGCTAAGACCTGATTCATCTCTCTCCTGAACTAATAAAGACCTGACTTACGTTGAGGCCAGGCACATAACATAGAAAGCAAACATAATGCAACATCCTAGCACATTGTTCCACCAAGGACTCAGTCACTGCAAAACCGGGGTCAGTGCTTTGAGGATGACTTACTGGAGGCATATTCAAGCACAATGCTACTTCAGACGCAAAACGATGACATTTGTGACCTATCCATTTTCTAAGGAAGAAAAAAAATAAAGTCCCCGTATGTGTGTCTCTACTCACTTAAAACTGAGCCTAAGGGAGAGAATAAAAGACCAAACTAAGAAGCAATGTGATTCCAACTTCTATTCATTAAATTTGTATGTGCTTCTTTACAGCTAGTAGGAAAAAATTCAAAAATCTATGACAGAGTGTTTTATCCAACCAAGATCTGGTTAACTTTGTATTTTATGCAGTCTATCAAAAATATCACTGAAACATAACACATTGTCTATCAAAAAAGGATTTATATCAAAAATGGAAGGAAAAGTTTTTGTTTCGGAATTTGTTTATGGGTGTCCCAGGGTAAAATTTTAAGTTCCTGATGCTTTAAACAGAGGTAGGGTGATAATTAACCTCATACTCTGAATCAGTGAGTAAAATCTTTACAACCAAATAAATAATGAAAGAAAGATGCGAGTAGGATTAGAAAGGTTAAAAAAAATGAGATTGTGAAAATTAAGCATATGATGTCTCCCTAATTATAAAGGAGTTTTTTTCCTATTAGAAAAAGTCACCAATTACTCAATGAAACATTCAAAAGGTTCTTCTTTTTCCATTCCAAAGCCTATCTTTCTCTAGTTTAAAAAGGCCTGTCTCTAATAGTATTGAGATTTTATATTTACTTGCAATTAACTTGCAATTAGAGGACCAAAGACTGCTCATTATTGGCCAATAAGTACCTGCAAATGAAGAATACATCATTGGAACTGTTTGCTCACTTTCTTGGGTTCATAATCTAATTTCCTTTTTTTGTACCTTCATGGGAGTGTTGTCAGTTGTTAAGTCATGTCCAACTCTTTGCAACCTCATGGACTACAACACACCAAGCTTTATTATCTCCCAGAGTTTGCTCAAACTCATCTCCAGTGAGTCGGTGATGCTAAACATCTTATCCTCTGCCATCCCTTTGTCCTTCTGTCTTCTGTCTTTCCCAGAATCAGGGTCTTTTCCAATGAGTCAGCATATTGCATCAGGTGGCCAAAGTACAGGAGCCTTAGCTTCAGCACCAGTACTTCCAATGAATATTAGGGCTATTTTTTTTTAGGATCGACTTGTCTGATCTCCTTGCAGTCCAAGAGACTCTCAAGAGTCTTTTCCAGCACCATATTTATGATATATTAAAAAGCATTAGAAAATAAAACAGTTCCATGTTCACTGAGGCTATGGAAGATCTGAACTGAACAGTCAAAGGGTTTTTCTAACCAGTGCAGGGCACCAGAGATCCTTGACTGGGGAGGGCTTCCCACATCCCGCAGAGAAGAGCCTGCAGCTTTCCCCATACTGGTTTATTCATGGGCCCTCCCTCCTGCCTGGTGCATCTCAGTGTGACTCATGTTTCATAAAAGCACTGGAAAGGCTGCTCTACTGCCCTCCCAGGGAAGCTTCTGGCAGGACTCAGTCACTCAGAGCATTTACACAACTTTCACAGCCTCATCTCTCTCTGGAGTGAGCCTGAAGAGCAACAGAGGACTTGAGTTAGGATCACAGAACTAAAAAACAAAACTCAAAGCCTCCAGCTGTGCAAGCCCATCATTTTTTCAAAAGAAGAAAAACAAAGACAAAGACAACCTAGAAAGCCTAGCACTTTTATTAGGGTGGCCGCCATTATGGAGGCTCCCCCGTGGCTCAGTGGTAAAGAATCCTACTGCAATGCAGGAGACACAGGTTCCATCCCTGGATTGGGAAGATCCCTTGGAGAAGGAAATGGCAACACACTCCACTATTCTTGCCTGGAAAATCCCATGGACAGAGGAGCCTGGCAGGTTACAGTCTATGGGGTCACACAGAGTCAGACATGACTGAAGTGACTGAGCACAACCATTAAGGAGGAGCACCAGGCCCAACGCTGGGGCACCCCCAGTATTGAGTAAGCATCGTCCCTCATCCCTCTCAAGACAAAGACAATGGAGTGCATTTTTTGGTTGCTATAATGCTAAAGACAATGCTAACCTTTTCTCTTACCACTTCTTTTATGGTGGGAATAAGCATTCACATTACAAGGTATGTCTAATGTGTCTACTATATCTGGAAAGCATCAAGAAAGCAAAATTTCCTAAATAATATATCAACATGGAACTTAAATATGATGAAGCATGAAGAAATTAATTCTTCCTGACCCCACTTTGTTCAGCATAAATGCTGCTGCTGCAAAGTCGCTTCAGTAGTGTCTGACTCTGTGTGACCCCAGAGTCAGCAGGCCACCAGGCTCCTCTGTCCTTGGGATTCTCCAGGCCAGAATACTGGAGTGGGTAGCCTTTCCCTTCTCCAGGGGATTTTCCCAAACCAGGGATCAAACCCAGGTCTCCCACATTGCAGACGGATTCTTTTACCAGCTGAGCCACAAGGGAAGTTCAAGAGTACTGGAGTGGATAGCCTATCCCTTCTCCTTGGATCATCCCGACCCAGGAATCGAACCAGGGTATCCTACATTACAGGTGGATTCTTTTTCATTTATTTCATACTTCTGTAAATTTTCTTCCCTATACATTCAGGAAGAAAGAACATCACCATGGGAGTAATACTCGCTCTCTATGTCACTCGGTCCTTTTGTACTCACTATACAAAAAAAAAAGGTGGAGGATAATAAATTAATATTTATCTATCATTAATCTATGACTAGTGAGCCAAATGGAAAGACTGAAGGTGTTAACAATGGTGATGATAAGGTAAAATTATAGAAAAGGACCAATGGTATTGGTCAGCTCTGGAAGAATCTATGATCGGTAATGGTCTGGTTCTATGAGGCAGGCTGCAGGTTTCTGGCTACAGCATGAGAATAGTGCCCAGATTTATGCATTTGGTTTCTAAGTTTAACACTGGTTTTCATTATGACCTTGAATGAGACATTTAGCATGTATTTGTTGATTGTAAAATCTGAAAGATCATTACTTACCAGTACATCAAATGAGCATTATAAAATGGGCTTTTGATAAGTCATCCTAGAAAAATGCACATATACACTAAAATGCACATGGCAAAAGAGGAGTCCTTTCCAAAACTGCATTTAGTATACCACTATATATACCTATATAATGCTCTCCACTATCCAGAAACAAATGTCAGTATAACAATGCCTGAACTTTTCAGAGCAAGTATTTAAAATCGCAGCACAGAACTTGTGGAATCTGTATGGCAGATTCAATTTTCATTGTCAGTCCACCCTTTCAGTCCTTTCTCCCTTATTTCCTTCTTCACTGTCATCCTAGTCCAGCAAAACATATGTTCATACATGCATCTGATCCATTCAAACGTATTCATACACGATTTCAGATAGTGGACAATAAGGAAGAATGAGATGCATGCACTACAGTTCAGTGGGAGGCGTACAAAGGACGTAAAACATGGTTCTTCAGTACCTCTAAGATCACAGGGTAACACTTAATCGTCCTGTGTACACTTAAAGCTGACATGAGTATGACAACAGGGACTTCACGCCACGGATCAGTCAGCAGATGCACTTCGTCAGTTTCCCTGGGAGCCCTTGAAACCTTGTCTGTACGCCTACTGATTCCAGAATGGCTAAAAAGGATCCCAGCAATTATAAATGGGAAACAAGTATTAATTGACTTAGCTCTACATTTATCCCTTTCTGCTTTGCTGCCCTCCTTGTTCAATCACTCAGATTAGACGCTGAAAGAAATGCATGGATGTAAATGGACATCATAGATGTCAAATTTAGTGTGTTTCATTCTTCAACCCTTCACCTTCTCTTTAAAACTTAATGAAAAAAAAAAAAATTAACTGCAGGACTCTGACCACAAGGCACTTTGATCTATAGTGGTTTACTTAGCAACAATTCAGCTTCATTTGTATGACAGTAAAAGCAGTCATCCCATAAGGCTTTCTTAATCAACTAGCCCAGCAGCTTTCAATAAAGAGATTAACTATGGAATTTTAAAAGGCCACGCTGGTCAGTCCATTCTTATAAAATCCACATGAACCAGTCTTGCAAACTATGGTGAACTTTTCTTTACCTTACCAAAGAATTCTCTTATATCCTCAGATCTCAGCCAATATACCAGATAAATACATACTAAGCGTTTTATTTCCTAAGGCATCTTGTACCAGAATATCACCTTAAAACTATACAGGATGTGGCAGCATTCAATAAAAGGCAGGCCTATCATAAATATTCTCCAAAAGAGTTTACTTCTAAAAGACCAAAGGAAATGCACCATAAACTAACTGTATCAACAAAATGGCCCTATTGCATGGATTATGGATTTAGTGTTGTTCAAAGTTTCAACCAATTACTTTGCTTTTCTTACAAAAGGTAGGTAAATATGTTACAAAATCCATTTTCATTATGCATTTTAAGGTAGGGTGAGTGTGTGCATGCAGTTTTAAAAATTCTAAGTTTCATCATTCACATTTTTAATGTGTATGGTGTGAGATTTTTTTGACACACAGAGTAGGTTCAGTTCCTCTGCAATTCCAAACAGTGAGATATAGGACAAGGAAATAATAAAATAACACCAGCAATCATACCGTCAAACAGAGCTGAATAACCACAGTAACACATACACACTACATGGCATGAACTTGCTCACTTACTGACATGCACTCAACAACCCCGCAAAATGGTCTTCCTGTCAATTTGCAGATGAGGACATCAAGACCAAACAGATGAAAGAACAGATCCAAGGTTATCCATGCAGTAAGGGAGCAGAAAAAGGAGCTGGAATCCAGGTCTGACTGCAGACTCAATGCTCTGAAAGGCAATGGTCCCAAACATTCTGATCACTTATCTTATCACTAAACCCATTTTCAGGTAACACTGGTTGCATGTATTTTTATAAATTATGCTCCCATTCAATCAATACTCTGCCAACATATCATGTACATTTATGTATACTCTTGATATTATATATAGAATAGATAGGGCTTCCAAGGTGGTGCTCGTGGTAAAGAACCCACCTGCCAATGCAGGAGACAGAAGAGATGCCCAATTAATCCCTGGGTTGGGAAGATCCCCTGGATGAGGCCATGGAAACCCAGTCTAGAATTATTGCCTCAAGAATCTCATGGAGAGCCTGGTGGGCTACATTCTAAAGGATCACAAAGAGTCAGACATGACTGAAGTGACTTAGCAGGCATGTATAAAACAGATAACTAATGAGAACCTGCATAGAGTACAGGGAACTTTACTCTGTGCTCAGCAGTGATCTAAGCGAGAAGGAAATCCAATAAAGAGGGAATATATACATACATGCTTGTGTGCTAAGTCACTTCAGTCGGGCTGACACTTTGTGACCCTATGAACTGTAGCCTGCCAGGCTCCTCTACCCGTGGGATTCTCCAGGCAAGAATACTGGAGTGGGTTGCTGTGGCCTCCTCCAGGGAATCTTCCCTACCCAGGGACCTCTTTCAAAGCCTATATACTAATATATATATATATATATATATATATATATATATATCTGATTCACTTTGCTGTACAGTAGAAACTTGCACAACATTGTAAACAACTATGCTCCAAAAGAATTAATTTAAAAAATAAATTAAAACATAAAAATAGGAATTAAGAGACATAATATCAAAATAAATATAATGGGATATCCTATGCATCCCTCAGGCAGTGTACACTTCACTTTAAAGATATTACCTCTAGTATTAACTAAGTAAGGGTCCTTATAGCTTTTCCCAAATTTCTAGAAAATAAGCTTTTATGATAAAGAAATCTGTCAATCATCAATACTCTGAAAGTAAAGGTGGCAATTCATTAGGAATTCTGAGCGATGCTGTTGGTGAGCTCAAAGCCAGTGGTAGCAACCAGAAGAGCAACGAGGTGAAAACACCACACAAAAGGCTGTGAGATTGTCAGGCTTCTATAGTCCCCGCAATTATTGAATTAAATTGTCCCATTCAAGAGTGGGAATTAGGAAGTGGGAACATAGCCAAAAATGGATGGGGCAAGCTGAATAAAGAATAAGCCACAATATGGATCAAGAGGACAAGGTTATGGAAGGAGGTAATGGAGCTCAAAAAAGATGTAACCTATTTTATTGATGAAACCAGAGACCTGGAAAATAGGGGCTGTCAGGCTAATCTTAGATTAACTGGAGGTACTCAAGGGAGAGACGGAAGAAAACACCTGACAGGTTTTGGAGAATTCAAAGAGAAACAATGTAATCCAAGAGAAAGCTCAGCCTGGAAAGTAACAAGTCCATTGGGCCCTCTAATGGCTTCTCTGCTGAAGATAAACTTGGCCCCTCCCTGGCCAGCCCACTCAGCAGGAACATTCCCCTCTTTGAATTGATTTTCCACTGCAAAATCAAAGAGGCTGGGTCACTTCTGAAAACTAAAGAACAACAAAGATTAAAGGTTCCAGTGGCCTTGCTGGCAGCCTGATCTCTTCCAGGATGGAAAGTGGGAACTAGAAAAGCATGCCTCTGGCTGCATAATTTCAAAACTCTGCCTTGAAATGATTTTTTTTTTCTGTTGCTTATAGTTAGACCATAATTAGATACTGAAAATTCAATTAAAGTCATCAAATTGTAATTGGCAACATCCTATGTGTAAGGCAATGTGCTGGTACTAAAAAGCATTTGAAGGGTATGCAGGAACGAGGCAATAAAACCCTTAGGATGTCCAGCGAGGACAAAAGAGAAGAGGTAAATATCAAAAGAGAGGAACAGACAGATTATTAGGACATCAAAGAATGGCCTATTAGGTAGGCATTTGAAATGAGTATAATTTGTGACAGGCAGGGGTGAGGGGGGTCAAAAGGTAATTTCAAACAGAAAGAACCCCAGGAATAGAGATGCAAAGCATGAAAACAGGGTTTGTGGAGGAAATGTCAGTCTAGCTCCCTTGGTCTAGAGAGATCTTCTGGGAGATTAAAAGAGGATAAATCTACAGGAGGTCCTGGGGAGTCATGATGAGGGTCTTGAAGGCTGAGCTGAATAGTCTGGGGGAAATGGAGAAGGCATCTTTGAGTTATTAAAAAATAAAAGTCAAGATGCAAACAGGGAAAAAGACAAGAAAGAAGGGTGTTGGTTTTTGCAGTCTTCTGGGTACATTAGTAACAGACAGGTCTCCTAGTTCTAGAATAATGTCATTATATTACTACTAATTAACAATGTTACTCGTGAGGATCTGGGGCACCCTAAACCAGTTATGAAGCACTGGGCATCTGCAGTCAGAAATTACGATGCTCACAGGCACAGTGTTCTCTGGCCAGGAGCAGAACAGATGGGACCCTCTGCAAGCACAGGGAACGCGTGCATGGGAGGCAGCCAACCTAAATGAATGTGTTAAACTTGATCCACATGCCCTATCTCCTCGAGTTTGCCAGCCAAATTATTCCAAGTTATGTAAATGAACTGTCTTATCTTTGGAAAACCTTGCACTGTTTTGAAAAGCTAAGCAAATTTATATGTGTACAGGTTAACCCTAGCCAGTGGTAGAGAAGAGCTGTCGCTACTTCTCAGAACTAAGGAACAAAAAAATATCAGATATATTTACATTTCTAATGGAGTAAGTAACAGTAAGGGAGAGCTATGAAAGGGAAAAATCCAACCTGCCTCATTGACCAACTGGTGTCGACACTGTTCCTTCACACATATGCAGGAGGAAGCTATTAAGATTTAGGACTGGAAATGGGGAAAGGCTTTCACAGCATGTATTTCCAAGCTAACTTGCTGCATGGTTGTACCTGAAAGCGGCAATATAATTTCATGAAACCCAAAGTCCATTTATATAAGATAACTGATCATTCCAGGAACAGAATTTAGTGGGATTTGTTCTTCACTTCCTGCCATTACACGGTAAGTGACATTCTTACTTCCTCTTTTGTGCCTACATCATCCCCTATCCCACCCTGCAGTAAACCTGTAAACCAGTAAACTCGGCTAAACTCAGCCACCATCACCTCTCTCCTAGTTTACTTTCAACTCCTTTTTGGATCTCACATCTTATCATAGTTCCCTAGAATTCACTGTCCCCCCACCACTAGGGACCCAGTCTAAAATCTTTCAAAGTCCTCAGCACGGTCCAAAAGGATTTCATGATGAGAATGTAAGCCTCCAACCTCATCCAAACATCCCCGCTGTCATTCTTCAGCTACAGCTCATGGAATTTTCTATTCCTTGAGTGCATGAAGCCCTCTCCCACCTCAGGACCTTTGCTTCCCTTCCTACCACTGCAATGACAAGTGCTTTCTCATCCCTCAGATCCTTCTGATTTTTCCTGGGCTTAAACTATCAGAATGCCCTGTATGCTCAAAGCAATCATGTTTTAGGAAAAATCAGAAGCAACTAAAACAAACAAACAATATAGACAAACACAAACTTGAAAGCTTTTTTACTGAGCATTATGCAAAAGTGAACACTCTCTCAAGCTCAGAAACTTATTCCAACTCTGACTGACAACTCAATTGCCAGTTCCTAACACCAGGGTGAGGAGTAAGGGTTCATTCACTCAACAATTAAGTCGCCACTGTGTACAAAGCACTGTGCAAGGAGTTGGGATACAACGACAACAAAAAAAAAACAAGGATGGATGCTGCCTTCCTGGCGCTTCTCTGGTCTATTCAGGATAAGGGCAAAAATGAATACACATGAGAGGTCCGTGTCTGCCAGGGTCATCCTGAGAATAAAACTAGAAAACACAAAAACCCCTATGCAGCACTGGGTACACCAGAAAGTGGTATGTGTGTGTAGGTGAGGCTGGTGTCTCACCTTGGAATAGGTGTCCATTTTCATAAGGAACGTAGGAGAATCACAATCATGACAGATTTTCAAAGTATGGAAAATAAATAAATGCAGCATAATCCAATGTGATGAAGAATCAGGGATATTAAGATGGCTCCAGACAGTCGAAAGACTATCAGGTAGAAAAGGAATAGAGGCCTTCTGTGTCTTCTTAAAAATTTGAACTAGGAATTACTGAATGTGTGATTCCCAAAGTGTTATGGGCTATTTCTAAAAGACAGTGAAACTGTTCATCACTGGACAAGTCCAAGATGGAAGCAAGCATTCTCATTTTCAATGAAGCAACCTGTTTGAAATCTCCTGGTAAGTTCAAACTATAAAATGGCACCAACTCTAAATCACTAAGTCTCCCCGTTGCTCTCTCCTTGCCCTCCCAACACCACCTCCAGACCAATTTGAGGAATGAGGAGGGGAGCAGGACTCTCCTCAACCACTGAAATCGAACAGACCTACAGTTAATATCATGCTTTTAAAAATATACTGGATTAGTAAAATATTGAATGATATCTAGTCCCTAATAGGGAATGTAAAATGCATTAAATTCTAACATGCTTATAAAATTCAGAGAGGTAATCATTCATGGACAGCCACTAATGATGGTGATTAAGGAAGATGACTTTAGTTCAAACAAGCAAATGATTAAGCTTGAGAATACAAAATGTTAAAGGGCCCTAATTAATAAAGTAGCAAATTTTTCTTCTCAGCCCACTTTCTAGAACATAAATATGTGAACCATCCTTCCAGGATAGAAATGAATGACCTTCGTGTTCNTCTTCTTAAAAATTTGAACTAGGAATTACTGAATGTGTGATTCCCAAAGTGTTATGGGCTATTTCTAAAAGACAGTGAAACTGTTCATCACTGGACAAGTCCAAGATGGAAGCAAGCGTTCTCATTTTCAGTGAAGCAACCTGTTTGAAATCTCCTGGTAAGTTCAAACTATAAAATGGCACCAACTCTAAATCACTAAGTCTCCCCGTTGCTCTCTCCTTGCCCTCCCAACACCACCTCCAGACCAATTTGAGGAATGAGGAGGGGAGCAGGACTCTCCTCAACCACTGAAATCGAACAGACCTACAGTTAATATCATGCTTTTAAAAATATACTGGATTAGTAAAATATTGAATGATATCTAGTCCCTAATAGGGAATGTAAAATGCATTAAATTCTAACATGCTTATAAAATTCAGAGAGGTAATCATTCATGGACAGCCACTAATGATGGTGATTAAGGAAGATGACTTTAGTTCAAACAAGCAAATGATTAAGCTTGAGAATACAAAATGTTAAAGGGCCCTAATTAATAAAGTAGCAAATTTTTCTTCTCAGCCCACTTTCTAGAACATAAATATGTGAACCATCCTTCCAGGATAGAAATGAATGACCTTCGTGTTCTAAAATTCAGCTCGGGCAGAAATTACTGCCTGGAAACCAAAGTGTGATTCCAAACGTCTACTAGAAACATGTCAGTGATCCAGGAAAGAAGCCTCGTGTGTGCACGCGCTCAGTTGCTTCAGTCCTGTCCGACTCTTTGTGACTCTGTGGACTTTAGGCACTGGGCTCCTCTGTCCGTGGGATTCTCCAGGCAAGAGTACTGGAGTGGGTTGCTGTATCCTCCTCCAGGGGATCTTTCTAATACAGGAATCGAACCCACATTTCCCATGTCTCTTGTATTGCACACAGATTTTTTACTGCTGAGCCACCAGGGAAGCCCACAAGAAGCCTTCAAGTGAAGTGAAGTGAAGTTGCTCAGTCGGGTCCGACTTTTTGTGACCCTGTGGACAGTAGCCTAACAATCTAGGGCACTAATCAGAAAAGGACACTGAGAAACTGATTAGAATGAAGAGAAAAATCCAAATTTATCGATTTCCTGGTCTGGCTTCCTGTCATAAGTTTCCATTTCATGCATACCTTATTGAAGAAATTATTACCACTGTATATTTATCTTTAAAGTCTACCTTTNATGGTGATTGCAGCCATGAAATCAAAAGATGCTTACTCCTTGGAAGGAAAGTTATGACCAACCTAGAAAACATATTAAAAAAACAGAGACATTACTTTGCCAACAGAGGTCCATCTAGTTAAGGCTATGGTTTTCCCAGTATTCATGTATGGATGTTGGACTATAAAGAAAGTCGGGCACTGAAGAATTGATGCTTTTGAACTGTGGTGCTGGAGAAGACTTGAGACTCCCTTGGACTGCAAGGAGATGCAACCAGTCAATCCTAAAGGATATCAGTCCTGAATATTCATTGGAAGGACTGATGTTGAAGCTGAAACGTCAATACTTTGGCCANATAAAGAAAGTCGGGCACTGAAGAATTGATGCTTTTGAACTGTGGTGCTGGAGAAGACTTGAGACTCCCTTGGACTGCAAGGAGATGCAACCAGTCAATCCTAAAGGATATCAGTCCTGAATATTCATTGGAAGGACTGATGTTGAAGCTGAAACGTCAATACTTTGGCCACCTGATGGGAAGAACTGACTCATTTGAAAAGACCCTGATGCTGGGAAACATTGAAGGTAGTAAGAGAAGGGGACAACAGAGGATGAGATGGTTCGATGGCATTACGGACTGAATAGACATGAGTTTGAGTAAACTCTAGGAGTTGGTGATGAACAAGGAGGTCTGGTGTGCTGCAGTCCATAGTTATAAGGAGTCAAAAATGACTAAGTGACTGAACTGAACTGATCACAGTGTAAACAAAGCACTCAGTTAAGCAGTGCTCTTCTGGGTAGGAAATCTTACCTAGAAGCAAGTACATCCTGTTGAAGATTATGGAAGCCTCATTTTCCCCATGGAATATCATATTTGGTTTCTTTTTGTAGAAGTGGGAGGATTTGTCCCATGTCCCACGTAACAAAGTTGGTTTGTAAATTAACTTAGGAAATAACAGCAACAGCAACAAGAAATGCATGGATACTATAACGAAAGAAAATGGGAATGGATATAAGAAGACAATTAATAGTCTCTGCTATCTAATGTCTCCGAGTATCCATGTGCCCCCTCTGCCTATACAGAAAATATGTTCGTCCTTCCTCAAAGGAGAAAATCCACAGTTCTGTCCAGTCACTGCATCTGGCTTGAAATCTAGAATCTCTGGCTTCTATCAGCTCTTCATGGTTCTCTGGGAGTAATTCCTTTGATTGTTCTTTGTGATTTTTGGCTTTGAGCTTGGGAAGCTCAAAGCTCTTTTTGGGTCCATTGTTCTTAGTGAATACACCTGCAGTTGCAACATATGCCATTCTTAGGGGCTGTGTCTTTTGTGTTTGCTGGTGCTGATTTGGGGACCTCAGGATTGCTTTAGTAATCAAGCAGTCTTTAAGTTTCGGAGAACCGTTTTGTGATGTCTTTGGTGACACGCTTCACTCAAACACTTAGTAGGCTTCTTCTCTACTTATATCCAGTAGGTTCATGTAAATGTAGCCACACCCAAAGATTTTTACTTAAGGCTATGGTTCTTACTCCTGCTGAATCTCCTTTCCTATACTCCTTTTGTGCTCAACTTATCCATTTCCCCTAAATTTCATGGTGGCTACGTGGATGCCATCTGAAAAAAGTTAGGCCTGGGTTGGAAAATAACACCTTTAATTTGTTCTTTGCTGCTAGACAGGCTCTGAAAGACATTATTTCCTGCCATTTAAAGATACAGAAGCAACCTGAGGCTTCAAATTCCTAGATTCTAACTAAAATTGGATAGCAGGCTGTGAGCAAAGAGAAACTCTGTTAGCAGAGCTCTTGTCCCTGCTGTCTATGCTGGCAAACCAGCCAACACTTGTTTGCCTCCACCTCTCTTGTAGTGCCATCCTAAAATCAGCAAGAGGTGGGAAACAGAGTAGTCTTCTGATTTTTTCCACCCAGTTCTAGGTAATCACAAGCAGTGGTTTTGCTGTATCTCACAAATCACCTGCCTTTTCGGCCTGCAGCCTAACCACTAAGCCAATGCCAAATATGTTATGCCTTTCCAAATGCAAAATCCTATTCTTGCAGCTAATTTCTCAATCAAGGAACAGTTAAGCTGTTATAATGAGCTATCTCAAAATATAGTAACTCAAACAAGATAGTATTTCTTTCTAATGTGATAGTCCAGAGTTGGCAGGGAGGCCTAGGCATAGGCAGCTGTGTCCTACAAGGGACCTAAGTTCCTTTATCTTGTTGCTCCCCTAGGGAGATGACTTTAGCAGGACAGTCCAGAGCAATGCATCAGCACTGTAGTCACATTTCATCCTATATGAAGAGGGAGAGGGGGACCAGGGAGAGCATTTTGTTCTCTTGGGAGTGACCTTGAAATCCTCCTACTCTCATCACACTGGCCCAAACTTGGTAATAAGGCCCCACCTCACTGCAAGGGGAGCTTGGAAATGCAGACTGCAACTTACCCTAGCACAAAGTTGGGGTGTTCTGTACCTAAAAGGAAATTTAAAATAGTTTATTGTTTCTACCACAGACAATCTGGCTGTCTATTTAGGAGAAAAAGATATTAGATCCTCATTTCATACCATGCACCAAAATAAATTCAGATGAACTAAATGGTTAAATATTTAATTGAAAAACAACATATAGGAATATTTATCTGATCTCTACATAGAAATTTTTTTTCCAAAGTATGAAAAACGGGAAAGTAATAAAGAGAAAAATTAATAGATATGACCACTTACAAATGATTAAGTGTAAACGCTCAAGTCTCTTATATAAAATGGTATAGAACAGCCTGCCTTCCATATCTGGCATGCGAAACTTATGAATAGACAGGGCCAACTGTATTACTGTTTTGTTGGATTGCCCAACTTTGTATTGCTGAAATGTGCTAGGAGCTCTCTTTTATGTTTGTTCAAATAAAACATGTTTATCCACCATAAAAAAATTAAATGTACAGATTGTTAAGCTTAAAACAGAATTGACCAAAAGGAAAAATATTTGTCAAAATAAGGGCAAGAACAGGTAAATAAATATGTATAAATATATTAAGCACTCAGTCAAAATAAGAAAAATTATAGTATATCAATGGAAAAAAAGACCAGTAGTCAAAAAAGAAATACAGATTAAAACAAGGAGTTGCCTTTTGGCCTTACCAAGTGTGGTAGGCAGAATAATGCCCCCATCCCCCAAAGATGTCCACCTTCTAATACCCAGAACCTGTGAATGTATTCTGTTACATGGCAAAAGAGAGCTCCAATTATAGATGGGATTAAGTTTGCTAATCATCTGACCCTAAAATAGAAAGAGTATCCTGGGTTATCCAGGTGTGCCCAGTGTAATCATAAAAACCCTTAAATAGGAAATAGAAGAGGAAGTCAGAGAGATGCAATGTGAAAAGAACTCAAATCCCTGTTGCTGGCTTTGAAGATAGAGGAAAGGGCCAGGAACCAAGGAAAGCAGGCAGCTGCTAGAAGCTGATAGAGGCGAGGAAGCATATTCTTCCAGAGCCTCCAGAAGGGAACACAGCCATGCCACACTTTGACTTTAGCTCAGTGAGACCCCTGTTGGACTTCTGATTTACAGAACTGTAAGAGAATAAATGAGTCTTATCTTAAAGCCACTAAGTTTGTGGTAATTTGTTAAAACATCAATAGAAGACTAACACACCAAATTTGTGTGTGTGTGTGCGTATTGTTTATTTTTCTATTAAAATTGAAAAATTATTTTTATGTGCATATTTTTAAAATATGCGTACTCAGTACTGGTGGGACAGACACTGCCGACAACTGTTGACGGAATATAAATTACTTCAGACTCTTCTGAAATACAACTTTGGAGTATATTTCATAAGGGCCTTCCCTGTTGGCTCAGTGGTAAAGAATCCCTCTGCCAACGTAGGAGACAGTTTCAATCCCTGGGTCGGGAAGATCCCCTAGAGAAGGGAATGGCCACCCACTCCAGAATTCTTGCCTGGAGAATTCCATGGACAGAGGAGCCTGGTGAGCTACAGTCCATGGGATTACAAAAGAGTTGGACACAACTTAGCGACTAAGCAACAACAAGAAAATCTTCAAACCCTCCAACCTGTTGACCCTGAGGAAACAATTTGGAAATGACAAATATTTTCATACAGAAATTATCACAACTGCATTATTAATATTAGCAAATAAGTAACAAACATTAGGAAAATGTCAAGTGAGTTTTTGTACATCTGTATGATACACTATCAATGAAGCCATTAACAATTATGACTGTAAAGAATGAAATGAAAAAAATGGTTATGTAGAGTATAAAGTTAAAATGATTCAGTACATAAAACTATATATTCAATATAATATCTGTGATTGACTATGTCAAAGCCTTTCTGTGTGGATCACGATAAAGTAGAAAATTCTGAGAGAGATGGGAATACCAGACCACCTGACCTGGCTCTTGAGAAACCTATATGCAGGTCAGGAAGCAACAGTTAGAACTGGACATGGAACAACAGACTGGTTCCAAATAGGAAAAGGAGTACGTCAAGGGTGTATATTGTCACCTTGCTTATTTAACTTANAACATAGGGCATGTTTGATTTTATGAGCTGATAAGTTTTTATCAGTTGAACTGAGCAACTTTCTCTCATGAGGGGAACTGACTATAACAAACTTAGACTTTGAGGGATAACTTAATGATCTTATCTTCAGAGGAAGACCTAAATCTTTCCCTTCATCAATTAGCATTTAGCAAGCACACATTGGGTGCAAGGTTCTCAGTGCACTCAAGGCACAGAATTAGGTCTTCTATGCCTATTCTTAGGAGGCTACTAATTTATCTCTCTTTTCATAATAGAGCTGCACAGCAGTCTAAAAGATTTGTCTAGTGGTAAGTAATCAGAAGAATTCAAGGAAGAAAACAACGTAAGCATGCAATAAAGAGCACCTGGCTTACTCTAAGGCAGAGGTCATGAACTCAAATGCCCAGAAAAACTGGGAAGGCAAGTAAGTACAACCTAGCTGGGTATACAACTCCCAAGAAACATAGCTGGTAAGTCCCAGCAAAGGCTGCCACAGTAGATAAACTAAGTAACAATTAAGAAAAAGGTCAGAGAGTTTATTTGGCCTGTGGTCCCACAATCTCTACTACCACCACCCCTTCCATACAGAGGCAGGAATCCTGGCTCTGAGTTCAGCAAACCTGAGGTTGATGCTCACCTCTACAGGAAACCAACGATGCCATCTTCAGCAAATTAATCTTTCAGATTTCACTTTCCTCCTCTTCAAAAATGAGGATAATAACTCATTCTTGGCCTTGATAATGTTATTGGAAGACCCAAAAGAAATGCCGTGGATAGGAACCCTCAAAGAGCTGTGATGGATATTATTTTGATAATGAGCCAGATAATTATGTATAGTTAGCATCAGCTACATAAGAAATTTTGTATTTGCTATTGACAGCATTGTTCACTATGATGATATCTGTCCTGCATATGACACACATGTTAGAAAGAATAACTGCCTACATACTAATTATTACTAGCTGAAGAAACACCTGCCTTCTGCATAATTAGCCACATGACTGGCACTGGGAATGTGGACGATAATCAACTTGATAAATGCATCAGCAGTTGGAAGAAATATTTGCTCTGTAGAGGGAAGAGAGAAGACTCTCCCACTAATTCTCCACTTACTTTCGGTCATTCGATTTACTTTACTGAGCGGGGAGGGTCCAAATATCATTAAAGTAAAATGCAACCTTTGAAGGTGAATAACTAAAAATATTAAGGGAAGCATAACTGATTTTAAGGGTTGGGATTAATTTTTTTAAATTTTTATTGGAGTCGAGTTGCTTTACTATGTTGTGTTAGTTTCTGCTATACAGCAAAGTGAATCAGTTGTATGTATACATCCCCTATTTTTTAAATGTCCTTCCCATTTAGGTTACAACAAAGCACTGAGTAGAGTTCCCTATGTTCTACAGTAGGCCGTCATTAACCTATTTTATATATGTTAATCTCCATATCCCAATTCATCCCACCCACTCTTCTTCCCTCAGTATCTGTAAGCTTGTTCTCTACATCGTTGTCTTTATTTCTCCTTTGCAAATAAGTCCGTCCGTACCATTATTCTAGATTCCACATATAAACAATTTTACATATTTGTTTTTCTGACTTACTTAACTCTATTTTTTGTTCAAGTCTTTTATGAAAAAAATTCGTTGAAGGACACTAAAAAATGTTAATCAATAGTGAATTATGTATGTTGTTAGATAATAAGTTTCAGTATCAGAAAGATTTATTTCCCCAGATTGAGAGACGGGATACAATTCTAACACAAATCTCATGAAGCATTTCATTAGCTGATATCCAAGCAATTTCATGTGTAGAAGGCAATGGCAATCCACTCCAGTACTCTTGCCATTGGTGGAAGAGGCTGGTGGGCTGCAGTCCATGAGGTCGCAAAGAGTCAGACACAACTGAGTGACTTCACTTTCACTTTTCCCTTTCATGCACTGGAGAAGGAAATGTGAACCCACTCCAGTGTTCTTGCCTGGAGAATCCCAGGGACGGGAGAGCCTGCTAGGCTGCCGTCTATGGGGTCGCACAGAGTCGAACACAACTGAAGTGACTTAGCAGCAGCAGCAGCAAGTAGTTTCACTAGCTGAGTTCATAATGTCTATATGGAAGAGTAAAGGACTATAAAAAAAACTAGAAAATTCCAAAAGAACAAGGTAAATAGAATACTAAGATTTTTACATACAAATACAATCATTAAAATGATTTGATTTTGCTACACATTCAGATAAACAGACTAAAAGAAGAGAGTAAAATCCAGAAATGAACATAAACATATATGAAAATTACTTATGATAAAGTAGGCATTGCAGATGGGTGAGGAATAGATGGACTAATCAATAAGTAGTGATGCAGACTGGTTATACCCAAATAAATTAAATGGATCTCAACTTCACAACCAACATATAAAGTTACAATTGAATATCCTCATAAAGTTATGATAGAGAAGAATTTCTTAATCACTACACACGAAAAATAATATAAAAAGAACAGTCTGATGAATCCAATTACATTAAATTAAGGATACACTTTTGGCAAAAATAAAGTCAAAAGAAAAGCCACAAACTGGAGTATCTATATCCTAAAACACAAGCCAAAGACTCACATTTAGAATACATAAAAACTGCTACAAATCAATTCTAAAAGGTACCAGAAAGCAGAAAAATGTTTAAACACACAAACAAAAATTTTGCCAAAGAGTATATATGAATAATGCCCAAACACTTTATAGCCAATATTTTGGCAAAATTTTCAAACTACAACATCTGCTATTAGATGTTGTACAAATTGCTACAACCACTTGGAAAATAACTTGGCATTTTCGAACAAGGTTAAACACACACATATCCTATGAGCAGCCATTTTAGCCCACACATAAACTCTATACATAATCCCTGCATGCTTTAACCAGGAGACTTGAACAAGACTGTCCACAGAAGCAGTATTGCTAATATCAAAAATGCAAGAATCATAACTATAATGCCAACCAGCAATATGCTGGATAAATAAAGTGTGGTCTATCCATTCAAAACAAAACTACGGAGCAGAGAACAAGAGATCACTGTTACAGGCATCAGCATGGACAAAGCTTGCAAACATAATAGTGAGTAAAAAGTCTTCAAAGAAAATCATCAAATATCATTATATTAATATAAATTTCAAAACCAGGCAAAACTAACATAATATTGCTTGCAGATACATATACAGTTAGGCTTTGCAGGTGGCGCTAGTGGTAAAGAAACTGTCTACCAACGCAGGAGACAGAAGGGATGCTGGTTCAATCCCTGGCTTGGGAAGATCCCCTAGATGAAGAAATGGCAACCCACTTCAGTACTCTTGCCTGGAGAATTTCATGGACAGAGGAGCCTAGCAGGCTACAGTCCATAGGGTCACAAAGTTGGACACCACTGAAGCAACTTAGCACTCAAGCAGCACACAGATACATAAGAAGCAAAAGTATACATAAAAGCATGGAAGTGATTTACACAAAATTCAGTACAGAGTTAGCCTCAGTGGAAAAGTAGAGAGAAAGGTGATCAGTGAGAGGAAAAAGTATGCTTTTAAGAATCTAATGTCTTTTCTTCAACTTCAGATGGTGAGCACACAGTGCTCTGTCTTCTTATTATGTCAACCACATATATACATTAAATAATCTATATATATGCAGAGTACATCATAAGAAATACTGGGCTGGAAGAAGCACAAGCTGGAATCAAGACTGTGGGGAGAAATATCAATAACCTCAGATATGCAGATGACACCACCCTTATGGCAGAAAGTGAAGAGGAACTAAAAAGCCTCTTGATTAAAGTAAAAGAAGAGAGTGAAAAAGTTGGCTTAAAGCTCAGCATTCAGAAAACCAAGATCATGGCATCTGGTCCCATCACTTCATGGGAAATAGATGGTGAAACAGTGGAAACAGTGTCAGACTTTATTTTGGGAGGCTCCAAAATCACTGCAGATGGTCACTGCAGCCGTGAAATTAAAAGACACTTACTCCTTGGAAGAAAAGTTATGACCAACCTAGACAATATATTCAAAAGCAGAGACATTACTTTGCCAACAAAGTTCTGTCTAGTCAAGGCTATGGTTTTTCCAGTGGTCATGTATGGATATGAGAATTGGACTATGAAGAAAGCTGAGTGCCGAAGAAATTGATGCTTTTGAACTGTGGTGTTGGAGAAAACTCTTGAGAGTTCCTTGGACTGCAAGGAGATCCAACCAGTCCATTGTAAAGGAGATCAGTCCTGGGTGTTCTTTGGAAGGAATGATGCTAAAGCTGAAACTCTAGTACTTTGGCCACCTCATGTGAAGAGTTGACTCATTGGAAAAGACTCTGATGCTGGGAGGGACTANCATAATATTGCTTGCAGATACATATACAGTTAGGCTTTGCAGGTGGCGCTAGTGGTAAAGAAACTGTCTACCAACGCAGGAGACAGAAGGGATGCTGGTTCAATCCCTGGCTTGGGAAGATCCCCTAGATGAAGAAATGGCAACCCACTTCAGTACTCTTGCCTGGAGAATTTCATGGACAGAGGAGCCTAGCAGGCTACAGTCCATAGGGTCACAAAGTTGGACACCACTGAAGCAACTTAGCACTCAAGCAGCACACAGATACATAATAAGCAAAAGTATACATAAAAGCATGGAAGTGATTTACACAAAATTCAGTACAGAGTTAGCCTCAGTGGAAAAGTAGAGAGAAAGGTGATCAGTGAGAGGAAAAAGTATGCTTTTAAGAATCTAATGTCTTTTCTTCAACTTCAGATGGTGAGCACACAGTGCTCTGTCTTCTTATTATGTCAACCACATATATACATTAAATAATCTATATATATGCAGAGTACATCATAAGAAATACTGGGCTGGAAGAAGCACAAGCTGGAATCAAGACTGTGGGGAGAAATATCAATAACCTCAGATATGCAGATGACACCACCCTTATGGCAGAAAGTGAAGAGGAACTAAAAAGCCTCTTGATTAAAGTAAAAGAAGAGAGTGAAAAAGTTGGCTTAAAGCTCAGCATTCAGAAAACCAAGATCATGGCATCTGGTCCCATCACTTCATGGGAAATAGATGGTGAAACAGTGGAAACAGTGTCAGACTTTATTTTGGGAGGCTCCAAAATCACTGCAGATGGTCACTGCAGCCGTGAAATTAAAAGACACTTACTCCTTGGAAGAAAAGTTATGACCAACCTAGACAATATATTCAAAAGCAGAGACATTACTTTGCCAACAAAGTTCTGTCTAGTCAAGGCTATGGTTTTTCCAGTGGTCATGTATGGATATGAGAGTTGGACTATGAAGAAAGCTGAGTGCCGAAGAAATTGATGCTTTTGAACTGTGGTGTTGGAGAAAACTCTTGAGAGTTCCTTGGACTGCAAGGATATCCAACCAGTCCATTGTAAAGGAGATCAGTCCTGGGTGTTCTTTGGAAGGAATGATGCTAAAGCTGAAACTCTAGTACTTTGGCCACCTCATGTGAAGAGTTGACTCATTGGAAAAGACTCTGATGCTGGGAGGGACTGGGGGCAGGAGAAAAAGGGGATGACAGAGGATGAGATGCTGGATGGCATTACCAACTCGATGGATGTGAGTTTGAGTGAACTCCGGGAGTTGGTGATGGACAGGGAGGCCTGGTGTGCAGTGATTCATGGGCTCGCAAAGAGTTGGACACGACTGAGCTACTGAACTGAAATGAACTGATGATAAATATTATTATAAATACTTTCCAAAGAAGAAATGATTATCATGGTATATAAGTTTGTAAGAGATAATGAACTGACTGTAACAAATAGCTAGGTCTCAGCATATTTTGAAGCAGCAGAATAATGCAAAGGATAAATAAATTACAACTTTCTTCATGAAATTTCAATAATGAAAAGCAGAAAACTGAGAAAGGAGCAGTGCTTGTAGGGCTAGAGGAGATGATTTAAAATGTCTCCCATAATAGAAAAGTATTTATTATGCAAATTATCCAGATATTTATGTGCCTATATTAGAAGAGAAAGACAAATACATTTGCTTCAAAAGGTAATAAAAATCAACTGTTATTTCTCATGTAAATTATTTCCATAGCAAACCTTTCTCAATCTGATGATGAATCATCCTTCACTAAGCTTCTTAAGAAAGAGAGCTAAAGGGCAATATTTTTTTTAAAAATACACATTTAAAAATAATAATAGGAGAAAATTTTAATTTGGGAAATGCCAGTGAGAAAGGATAAAATTCCTTCCAAAACGCAGAATTGGTGGGTGTATAATTAAACTTAGGCTACTTGCAACCTGAAAAAAATGTAATATGTCAGCATATTTAGAAAGAAAGAAAAAGATGAGAGAAGAGGACGGAAGGAAATTAGTTAAAAATATACCACTCATCATTAACAGACATCACATCCTAGAAAATAGCAGACAAGAGTGAAACCAAAAACTCCAGCCCCCAAAGAGCAGTCTGCAAGCCACCCTGGAAATACAATGAGCAGATGAATCTTATCAAACAATTAGTTATTAATGTTATATTCATTTCCCCATTAAAAACAAACAGAGCAAGTTCTCCTTTATATTTATTAAGAGATCTATTAAAAAAAAATAAAATAAGGCTAATTCCCAGGATCTACGATCTAAAACACTGACAGACGCATAAGAAGAGAAAATTTTAGAATACAAAATTTTGTTTGAATGCTGTTTTGTTTGAATTTATGTATGTTTAAACAAATAAGATTGTCTATATGTTGACAGAAAGAAGCCAGTGGAGAAAGAAAAGAAATGAATGATTCAAGAGAGTCTTTGGATTCACTAAAGCAAGGCTTGGAATGAGGTTTGGGGAGGCAATGGTATTGGGATCAAGGGTGAAAGAAAAGAGCTGGGTATCTGAGAGAGAACATAATAGGTGACAAGTTAATTAAGAACAATTAAGTCTTATGATAAAGAAGCAATTCACAGTTAATGAAGTAGCAGTCCCAGTACCTAGAAATGTATGCAGGAGTTTAAAGATCACAATGAAAGGTGGGCTCCACTGCCATCCAGGGAGTGGGGACCTGAGCTGCTGAACCACCCTACAAAGTACAAGACACTCTTGCACAATGAAGAATGTCAGTTAGTCAGTTCAGTCGCTCAGTCGTGTCCAACTCTTTGCGCTCCCACGGACTGCAGCACGCCAGGTCTCCCTGTCCATCGCTGACTCCCAGAGTTTACTCAAACTCATGTCCATTGAGTCAGTGATGCCATTCAACCATCTCATCCTCTGTCATCCCCTTCTCCCACCTTCAGTCTTTCCCAGCATCAGTCTTTACAAATGAGTCCCTTTGCATCATGTGGACAAACTATTGGAGTTTCAGCTTCAGCATAAGTCCTTCCAATGAATATTCAGGACGGATTTCCTTTAGGATGGATGGGTTGGATCTCCTTGCAGTCCAAGGGACTCTCAAGAGTCTTCTCCAACACCACAGTTCAAAAGCATCAATTCTTTGGCGCTCAGCTTTCCTTATAGTCCAACTCTCACATCCATACATGACTATTGGAAAAACCATAGCTTTGACTACACAGACATTTATTGGCAAACTAATGTCTGTGCTTTTTAATATGCTGTCTGGGTTGGTCATAGCTTTTCTTCCAAGGAGCAAGCATCTTTTAATTTCACGACTGCAGTCACCATCTGCAGTGATTTTGGAGCCCCCAAAAATAAATTCTCTCACTGTTTATACTGTTTCCCCATCTATTTGCCATGAAGTGATGAGACCAGATGCCATGATCTTAGTTTCCTGAATGTTAAGCTTTAAGCCAATTTTTTTACTCTCCTCTTTCACTTTCATCAAGAAGCTCTTTAGTTCTTCCTTGCTTTCTGCCATAAGGGTGGTGTTATCCACATATCTGAGGTTATTGATATTTCTCCAAGCAATCTGGATTCCAGCTTGTGCTTCATCCACCCTAGCATTTCTCATGATGTATTCTGCATAAAAGTTAAATAAGCAAGGTAACAATATACAGCCTTGATGTACTCCTTTCCTGATTTGGAACCAGTCTGTTGTTCCCTGTCCAGTTTAACTGTTGCTTCCTGACCTGCATACAGATTTCTCAAGAGGCAGGTCAGACGGTCTGGTATTCTCATCTCTTTAAGAATTTACCAGAGTTTGTTGTGGTCCACACTCTCAAAGGCTTTGGCATAGTCAATAAAGCAGCAAGTAGATCTTGCTTTTTCAATGATCCAATGAATGTTGGCAATTTGATCTCTGGTTCCTCTGCCTTTTCTAAAATGAAGAATGACTTCACTCCAAATGCAAAAAGCATCCATATTAAGACACACTATGATTCTTCATCTTCTTTTGTGCTTATACTGACTTTGGTCTTAATTATATGCAGCAAGATCATTAAGAAGATGGCAAAGAAGAAATGGCAAACCACTCCAGTACTCTTGCCTGGAAATCTCATGGACAGAGGAGCTTGGCAGGCTACAGTCCATGGGATTGCAAGAGTCAGACACAACTTAGTGACTAAACCACCAAGATCATTAGAATACAACTTCCAAGACTCATCAAACTTCCAGTTGTAAACCAGATCATTTTAATGTTAATAAAATATGACCTAAGCCCTCTGGAATTTTTCTAAACAATAGANAGTCCATGGGATTGTAAGAGTCAGACATAACTTAGTGACTAAACCACCAAGATCATTAGAATACAACTTCCAAGACTCATCAAACTTCCAGTTGTAAACCAGATCATTTTAATGTTAATAAAATATGACCTAAGCCCTCTGGAATTTTTCTAAACAATAGATTTCCTTATAATTTAATTATCTTACAAAGTTCAATGTTATGAAAACTTTGCAATAAAGATTTTGTTTGTTCATTCCATTAACTGCTGAGTTTAACATGACCAGGAAAAAGGAAACACACTGATCCTGTTTGATGTGACTGTGTGTTCAGTTGCTCCGTTGTGTCCAACTTTTGCAATCCTATGGGACTATAGACCACCAGGCTTCTCTGTCCATGGAGTTCTCCATGGAAAAATACTGGAGTGGATTTCCTCCTCCAGGGGATCTTTCTGACCCAGGGATCAAACCTGCATCTCCTGTGTCTCCTGTATTGGCAGGTGGATTCTTTATCACTGAGTCACCTGGGAAGCCCAACAGTGCTAGCTGAACACAGTTTCAGGGAATTCATTACCATTTAAACATCTGCTTCTCCTGGGAGCTATTCTGCCAAAAAAGCCTGGAAGGATACAGTTAAGGAAACCCTTAAAACATCAATAATATAATCCATTCTTTCCAGCAAGACCAGTAGACAGGCTCTATGTTTTAAGCCATTTTTTACCATTTACTACTAAAACAGAGAAGATCCACTGAGAAAGTCTAATCCAAGGACCTTTAAGAAATAACATAAATCCCTATTAGCTGCCAAAACTAATTGAAATATGTAACTCAATCTTTTAAATTGTTGGTGAGAACAGACCCAGAAGTAGGGAAATATTTACAGTCACCAATCCTGTTTTTAATTAAATTGCAAAGAAAAGACTAACCACTTTTTACATAATAATGAACCTTTTAATCCATTTATGATTTAAAATAGTTGCCAACAGTGACTAGTGAGTGATCTTTTACTTTCTTATGTTAGTATCAAATGTTGTCTACCTGCCATAAATAGTATTGTTTGTAGTGAGTATAAGAATCAGATGGGAAAGTAAGAAATTTTTCTCTGTGGGCAGTTAGATTTACCACACAACCTAGGGAAATTGTGTCTGAGTTATCCTGAGCCCAATATACTAAGGGTAATAAACAAACACCTCAGTACTTATTTTAAGTTAGTAAGTTTCAGGATCCAAAATTTAATTGAGGTCACCGAGAGAGGAAACTTTATAGGTAATTTTAGCCAAGATAATTCTTACGAAGATTTCCTCTAATGCTTGAAAACACACAGTCTACCTTGGTCTTTCACCCATACACAGAATCAAAATCAGCAGCCCTGAGTTCTAATGACTGTAACTAAATACAAAATCTACTTCTTACATTTCCATATTATCAACAAGAAGCACAGAGCTATTTGGTGAAATTCTGCAGGAAAATCTCTGATTTTCCAGTAGTGCCTAATCTTCTACAATACTAATTCATCATTTAAGGTAAATACATAGACATATCTCATATTTGCCATCATATTTTATAGATTCTAGCTAGGGATCAAGTTAATTTCATTTCAGTATGAGCCAAATTTTTTTAGGAGAAGTATAGAAACAAACAAAATAATCTCTCTAGACTCAAGCTAATTATTTTGTTTTTCTTATACAAAATATAACACATACACAGTTTAACCTTAGTGGAACACAAGGCAGTGTTTTCTTCTCTAGGATACCAAAAGGCAGACTGAGAGTGCTTCTAAGCTTTATGCATGTTAGTGCAGCTGTGAATTTGCTTTATGTCTTTATATATTCAATTAAATAGTTTTTAAGAAACATTCAAGCAAAGGAACAGGAAAGTAAAATTTGTCGGACCATGCTAGAAAAAGAAAAGACCTAAGACTTTGGGAGGATTATAACTGACAAGGTAAAAAAGTGATATTCTGTGGTCAAAATGATCATTTACAACTACGTGTTTTTATACTTCACACAGTTTATCAACATTTTGTATTATTTGGTCCTGAATCCATCAATCACTCAGCTCTACACCTTTTGCATCAGAGAATCTGTCACCAATTTCCCTGCAGAAATCAGAAATTTCCATTCAGAAATCTTAAAGTATAAATTTGACTCTTTTTTTTGTAAACCTGTTTTATTTTTTTTTAATTAATTTATTTTAATTGGAGGCTAACTACTTTACAATATTGTAGTGGTTTCTGCCATACATTGACATGAATCAGCCACGGGTGAACATGTATCCCCTATCGTGAACCCCCCTCCCACCTCCCTCCCCATCCCATCCCTCTGGGTCATCCCAGTGCAGCAGCCCTGAGCACCCTGTCTCATGCATCCAACCTGGACTGGCGATCTATTTCACATATGGTAATATACATGTTTCAGTGCTATTCTCTCAAATCATCCCACCCTCGCCTTCTCCCACAGAGACCAAAAGTCTGTTCTTTACTTTTGTGTCTCTTTTGCTGTCTCGCATATAGGGTCATCGTTACCATCTTTCTAAATTTGACTCTTTAAAGATATTTTGTCTTCAATGCCATTAGATGAGATATTTAAATACTTATCCTTTTACAAAATAGAGAATATAGCCAATATTTTGTAATAACTATAAATGGAAAGTAATCTGTAAAAACTACACACAAATTTAAAAAAATTAAATATATATTGTTCAATGTATTACTTAGGTATTTTTCAATCAGAGATGCTTCATTATGAGTACTGCCTTCATAAGATATTTTCTCCTGGCAGGCACACCTATTACTATATCATAAATACATCTTGCCTGTGTAGTATTCCATGCTGGGGAGACAAGGCTCTGAAATGGTTATTAAACTGGCCAGAAACTGAGCCAGGATTCGAATCCAGGTCTTCTGACATTAAGCACCTTTCATTATACAATAAGTGTCTCCCTAATGAGGTTCTGGTCTATTAATGAGACTGAAACATCTCTATCACCCTCCACACAATTAACTTCTTCTTCCCTATTAAGAGCAGAATCAAAGAACAAGTGTAAGAGGAAATAAATCTACAAACCCAGCCAAGGAGAGGAAAGTCTTACCCCTAGAATATCTTAAGTGTCACACAGACCGCATCATCCTACAGACAGAGTAAGCAGAGGAATCCAAATCAGAGAAATATTTCCATTGAAAAGAGAGTGAAGATGTCCTTGTGTGGTCCAGTGGTTAGGAGTCCACCTGCTAATGCAGGGGACACGGGCTCAGTCCCTGGTCTGGGAAGATCCCACATACCACAGAGAAACTAAGCCGATGTGGCCACAACTGCTGAGCCCACGTGCTGCAGCCACTGAAGCCCACCCACGTGGAGCCCATGCTCCACAACAAGAGAAGCCACTGCAATGGGGAGCCCGAGCATCACAATGAAGAGTAGACCCTAGTTTCCTCTAGCTTTCTTGCAGCAACTAGAGAACAGCCCGTGCAGCAATGAAAATCCAGTGCAGCCAAAAATAAATAAACAAAAATTTTAGCAACACAATTCTCAATGAGAAAAAAAAGGATTAACTTTTTTTAAAAAGGGAGTGATATTTACGCATGTCCCCCCAGTAATGTCAATGCTCAGAGCAAAGACAATGGTCTCCAGCCACTGTAAGAATAATGCTTATGAAAAGATAAAGTCAAGTGCCTCATTACTATCTAAACATTGACTAGATTTCAACACATCAAAAACCCCTAGAAGGAATCCTCCCTTCTTGTTATTCTCTGTGTGTTAGAAAAAAGTCTTTTCTGTACTCTTGTCTGTGCTCTTATCTATGATGCAGAAAATAAAAATCTGAAGATTCTTTCTCAACTGTTTTGCCTTGTGAGACAACCAAAACGTGAAAAGCCAATAACATCTACTGCTTCTAAGTGCAGGTTCAGAATATGACATGCAATTATATACTTTTATTCCATGAGTGACATTTGCTATCTTCTTTTCCTGAGGCAAGAAACAGGAACACATTTCTTAAAAATGTTAGCTGGACATGTTGTTTTCTCCTCTTTACCGCCTTTCAGATTTTATGGATTAGAGTTGAAAAGTCAACACTTAAAAACAAAGTGTGGTTTGGAAATGGTTATCTGTAAATATGAGTTCATTATTCCCCTCTGACAACCCTAAGTAAAGTCAACAAAATATGTTCTGTCCATGTTTGACATAAAGAAATATTTTCCAGATGACCTGGAGATTATGGACTTTCTGCAAAAGCAATTTCATTGTAAATGAATGTGTACGTACACTTATGTAGGCATTCCCCAATCTGTGAGTGGTTCTGCTCTTAAAGAGTTTGTTTATAAGTTTCTCCTAAACCTTTAAGTGTGTGTGTGTGTGTGTGTGTAGACAGGGAGACACGAAGACAGACAGAAATGATGCGGCTATTCTCCCAAAACACATTTTTACCTATCCAATTTTTTTCAAGTACGTTAACAACATTTAACCAGTTTTAAAACTACAGTTCTCCTGCTTCCAGTATGGGCCATGGACCAGCAGCATCAGCATCACGAGCTTTTTAGAACTGAAGAGTCTCAAGCTCCACCCAGTCCTACTGAAACAAGAGCAAGATGCTATGGTCCTTGCCTGCTATGCGCTCTGTTTGCCTTTTGTCTGTGGAAAAACTAGCCAGAGAAGAAGTTTAACCAGAGAAGCAGAATATGCAGAAACAAAGAAAAGGTCAAAGGAGACCAAGAAATAATAATGTAGTATTATTATAATAAACATAGTCCAGGACCTTTGGTTCCTTCTCAAAGGCTACTGATAATATTCTGAGTCATATCCTATGAGCTGTGTTACAGATACTGAAACCCCCACCAGGTGGAAAAAGTTAACTACGGGATAACTAGACTGTAGCCAGGACACAAGCTGCACCAGTTCTCAGAACTGGCCTCAAGGAAATAGAACTGAAGATTAACCGTACTTAAAACAATCAAGACAATGCTCGTCAGGCCACTGATGACCAGTTTCAAGACGACTCTTTTCTTCATGGAGGCCTGTCACTCAGCTTATAAAAGCTCTTGCCCATTGATTGTCAGCAGGAATGGGTCGACCTTTGAACAGATATCCCTTCCTTCTCCACCCTCAGTTGCCAGCAACCAAAATAAAGTCAACTTTCCTTTCCACCAACCTGGCTCCTTTACTGGCTTTTAAGCAGTGAGCAGTCAGGCTCCACTTTCAATTATACTATCTGCATCCAAATTTGCGTTTTCACAAGATGCCAGAAAGTTCCAGACACACATTAAGGTCTAAGAAGAAGCACACCTCCAGACCTTTCAACCTTGAAGTTTCCCAACTAGTTCCCACATAGTCCCACTCATCTCTTTTTCAAAACTGAAGGTTATCTGCAACTGCAGAGATGTCACCTTCAANGAACTCCAGGAGTTTGTGATGGACAGGGAGGCCTGGCATGCTGCAGTCCATGGGGTCACAAACTGTTGGACACAACTGAGTGACTGGACTGAACTGAACCATGGGACTTCTCATTTCTTCGAAAATCTTCCTAAGTCTTTCAAAACAGAGCTATGTGTCCACAAAATTGTAATTGCCCACTGGCTGCACGTGAGTCTTTCCAATATTTGTTTTCAAAGTACATACCTCAGAGAGGTCAGGTTCTGTGCTGGTTTCAGATTGAGTCTCAAGGTTAAGTACCACTTCTGGTTCTTAATATATGGGGTTTCCAAACAGCAAAAATCCTGGAGCCATCAAAAAAGCTGGATAAATTGAGGTGCCTGAACATGTAGCTCCAAAACCCAAATCTACCATTCTTCACATCTCAGTGACCTTTTCAGATTTATCTGGCCAAGAACACGCTGCACACCCAAACTCCCCTCCCTGGAATACCCACATCCTCCACTGAACTGCCTTCACATAGCTTAACTGTGGCACTCTTGTCAAGTCCTTGACTTACGCTCAACATAAATAACCTACTCCCTCTTTTATGTCCTCATTGTACCCTGAAGAGACTTCTAAAAGAGTTTCTGTTAGCAAGTTATTCACATGTTTATCTCCTACTAAACTCCAAGCCCTGGCTTGGCCGTGGGATCCATGTGTTCATCTTTTGTTCCCAAACACTTGGCGTGATACTTCATAATGAATAAGCAAATTTTTTTCTTTTTTGGCCATCCTGCATAGCACGTGGCATCTTAGTTGCCTGATTAGGGAATGAATCTGCACTCTCTGCAGTGGAAGTGCAGATGCCTAACCACTGAAACCACCAGAGAATTCCCTAAGCAAACGTTTAATGTATGTAAAACAGCATAAAGAGCCACAAATGTGCAGTTCTGTTGAGAAAATGAAACTTTCTGAGCCCTAAGGGTTCTGATTTAAAGTCAAAAACTGAATCCATCTGGGAGTTGAGATGAACCCCATTGAACCATGGGCTGGACACAAAACAGGACTTGAATAACAGGTCAAAACTGACCATTGAAGCAATCCCCTGACAACATGGTGGAAAGGCTCACCAATGAGAGAGAGGATGGCAAACAAGAGGGGAAAGGAAGAAAGTAAAAAATGTCAGCCAAGATGGCTCAGTAGTATCCAACTCTTTGCCACCCCTTGGACTCCAGTCCGCCAGGCTCCTCTGTCCATAGAATTCTCCAGGCAAGAATATTGGACTGGGTAGCCATTCCCTTCTCCAGGGAATCTTCCCAAACCAGGGATCAAAACCTGGTCTCTGCATTGCAGGCAGATTCTTTGCCATCTGAGCCACCAGGGAAGCTCCATTTTAACGAGAGGTCCTTGGTAATATAAGGGCTGAAAAGTTGATAGTTGAAGCATACATGTGCGTGCGATATACAGATAGCACATATTTTTTCCATTACATAATAAGTTTGTCTACATTAATAAGCCCTCAATAATGCTATCACACACCTCTTAAGTTTATAATGGTCACCATAATGGAAACATTAATAAGGCAACTGCTGATGAGTTACCTACTAAGAAATCTGTATTACAAAATCATTTCAACATTGTATAATTTAACACAAAAATGACAAAAATAATATATCAAATAATTGTCACAAAAACTGATATAAAAGGTAGATCAATCTTTTGTGTTACTGGACCAAACTTTAAGATTTCTCCAATTCCAGCACAAAGAAAAATTGTAAACTTGTTACCCAGTATCAAGTCTAGGAGACCACAGCATTGATACTCAAACTGAACTGCTTTATACCAGACCCTAATGAGATAAATATAAACATTAGGGGTAAGCAGAATTTTTTATTAAAAGTTGACAATATCAGTTGAATCTAACACTAATGTATCTTTAATTCATTGAGAATTTAATTTTATTATATTTTATGAAAGAATCAATCTACAATGGACTGGAAGAGGAGGAGTAGAAGGAAGAAGGAAAAAAGGACTGGTCATTCACGACACAGAGTTTGAGAAGCACTGTTCTACTATTGGAGAAGGAAATGGCAACCCACTCCAGTACTCTTGCCTGGAAAATTCCATGGATGGAGGAGCCTGGTAGGCTACAGTCCATGAGGTTGCAAAGAGCTGGACATGACAGAGTGACTTCACTGGTTCACTGGTTCTACTAGATGTAAACCCGTCAGAAGCCTGCCCAGTTAGTGGCTAACATTGGTCTCACACTAGAACTTGCTGTGGGCTGCCAATTCCAGGTAAAAGATTACAGGCAACTTGAATCTGGTTATTTAAGCTGCTCAAGACAAGCACTGTGGACAGCACCTTAGTGATGTGACTTCTTTGGGGCACTATTTTCTCAGGGGAAATGAAAATGTCTCTCTTCAAGAAAAATAATCTTTAGTTTTAATAGATGGACATGGAGGAAATACTTTCTAGGGTTCATTTCAACCCAAAATTCTTTGATCCTATTGTTGGCTTATTGCTGAAATGTTACACGGATTTCTTTGCGGTTTGAAAACATAGTTTATTTGACACTGGAATCCAGGAAGGAATTTTCAGTTAATCTGTACTATAAACAACATAAAATAATTTGGTGCTCTCAAATCCAAGAATAAAAGAGACAGGCATTACTTGGGAAAGAGAAATCATTCCTTTATTTGTGGGATAGTATTAAAGAAGGAAGAAAGGGAGGCAGGGAGGTAGAGAGGGAGACAGGGACGAAGGACACAAGTAATAAAATGTGAGCTGCTAGTGATAAATTAGGCTGTGAGAAGGCTGAAGTTTTATTTGAACAAAACACAGTCATTAAATATGGGGAATCAGCAAAGTGTAATGCGATGTGATTCTGAGTGAGTGAGAGAGTGGCCCTTGGTGCTTCAGAGGCTTTAGACAGGGTGACCTCACCACAGTTTTAAATAGACTGTCCATTATAAGCATAAATTATCACCCCATGAAACTTTGATAGATTGGACACTGACCTGGAAATTAACAATCAAGCATTCTGCAGAAAAAAATTTAAGTGAACCTTTAGCTTATAATCAGCATGAGGCTGATTAGAATAAAAAGTGAAATCATCACCATTTTTTTAAATTGCTATTGTTAAAATAGAAATTAGCTGAATGAGCAGAGAAAAATATAATGTTTCACCTGTCATAAAAAAAAAAATCACTCCCTCTCCTGCCATGAAGATTTGTTCATGGAGACTAATTTCTTCTGCAAAGTATTAGTAGTTGAGCAGTAGAGAAAGCTATAGAATTTGGTTTAACAACTTAATAAACTGCTCATTTGGAGAAGGAAATGGCAACCCACTCCAGTATTCTTGCCTAGAGAATCTCATGGACAGAAGAGCTTGGTGGGCTGCCATCTATGGGGTCGCACAGAGTCGGGCACAATTGAAGCGACTTAGCTGCAGCCAACTGCGCGTTAATGAATTGCTATATCAAATAATATTGTGGAATATTAACCAAGCTGAATCCAGTGTTTTGTTCCAAACCATTACATGACATCAAAAATATATCATCAGGTTTAGATATAGGTACAATGTTTTCTAAAATATTTTTCCAGTATGGAAAGCAACAGTATTCTCCCTTAGACCATTCCTCTTGGTTCATATATTTCAGTTCAGTTCAGTCGCTCAGTCACGTCTAACTCTTGCAACCTCTTGGACTGCAGCACGCCAGGCCTCCCTGTCTATCACCAACTCCAGGAGTAAACTCAAACTCATTTCCATTGAATTGGTGATGCCATCCAACTATCTCATCCTCTGTGGTCCCCTTCCCCATATATTTAATGCCATTTAAAATTCTGAAATTTCTACCTGCTACAAAATTGTTTCTTCTCAAAAAAAAACCTGATTCCAACTGTTTATTAGTATTATGTATTGTTCTCTGAGTATTTAAAGCCCTTTTTCTTTGAGAAGTATCTTCTTTAATATAGAGCTAAATTCAAATGAATTTAACACATTTACAGGAATCACTTTAAAATGTAATTAAAACTATATTTGCTGATTTATTGTTCTTAGTAAAAGCAAATGAGTACACAGCTCTTGAGTTCATTTTTTCTGGAATATATAAAAACTCCACTTTGGGTTAAGGTAATGTGAGCTGTGCTGTGCTGTGCTAATAGACACTTCAGTCATGTCTGACTCTTCACGATGCTTTGGACTGTAGCCCTTCAGGATCCCCCGTCCATGGGATTCTCCAGGCAAGAATACTGGGGTGGATTGCCATGCCCTCCTCCAGGCGATCTTCCCCAGCCAGGGATGGAACCCATGTCTCTTATGTCTCCTGCACTGGCAGGCAGGTTCTTTACCATTAGGGCCACCTGGGAAGCCCAAGGTAATGTGCAGTATTCGCATTATTATGAGTCTATAGTTTCTCTGATGAGCCAGATAGTGTACTGATTTTTTTTTAAACTTCATTATTTTCTCGGATTTAATTGTCACCTCTCTTTTTTTTCCCTTTTGCTTAGATCCTTGCCAAACTCTCCAACACTAAAAGCGGTAAAGATGCAGGTATTCTATGGGCAAAGATATCAGGTAGTCCATAGCCTGACACCCTCATATCTCCTCCTCCAAATTGTGTTGGTTGATCCCTAGACCTGTCAAATAACTATTGACCTGTGATCTCCCATTTACCACTTCTAGTTTCCATACTCCTGCAGGGGCACCCTGTATTAGTTACATTCTTTTTAAAAAAAGGTTTTCTTTATTCAAGTTCTGTGTTCATTCCAGACAGAAAATCTTTATTTTTATTCATTTTTAGTGAAGTCACTACTTATTGATTTCATATTTATTTACTTGGCTGCATCAGGTCTTAGTTGCAGTAGGCAGGATCTTCCTTGCGTCCTGTAGGATCTTTTGTTGTGGCACATGCCTGCGGGCTCCGTTGCTCTGTGGCATGTCGGATCTTAGTTCCCTGAATAGGGTTCGAACCAGAGTCCTCTACATTGCAAGGTGGATTCTTAACCACTGGACCACCAGGGGAGTCCCCATCACTTGCATTCTTAATCTATTGTATACAACACATATTTCTCTCATTTAAAAGCCTTTAGGATCTGGTCTTCAAGCCTAAAGTTGTAAAATTTCATGATGACGTTCTTGGCTTTTTTTTTTTTTTTTATGAATTTGGTTATGAATTAGAATACATAAGCTGTGTCCTTAAGTTCTTTAACAATTTTTTTTATCAGTTTGAAGATTTATTTCCTTTCACTTGGCTCTTTTAACAAAAACACTATCAGTTGTAGATTATGTGGTCAACTTGTTATACTTTCCTGGATATTATTCCCTTTCATGGTTATATTGTTCTATTGATTAAATTTATTTCTGCTTTCAATTTTTTTCATTTTCACGAGGTCGCTCTTGTTCTTTAATTGTTCTGAATGTCACAGCATCACATTCCTTTTCATAGAAACAATGCCTTCTCTTATTTCCCTATGTTAATTTTCTCTTTTGTTTATTTGAATCATTCCTCCTGCTCCTCAACCAATTATTAATTTAGTTTCTCCAAGCTTCTTTTTAGTAGTTCTTGCCCATGTACAACCTGTTTCTTTCTTGTTGGGGTGTACTCCAAATACNTTCCTTTTCATAGAAACAATGCCTTCTCTTATTTCCCTATGTTAATTTTCTCTTTTGTTTATTTGAATCATTCCTCCTGCTCCTCAACCAATTATTAATTTAGTTTCTCCAAGCTTCTTTTTAGTAGTTCTTGCCCATGTACAACCTGTTTCTTTCTTGTTGGGGTGTACTCCAAATACTTGGTGATCTGTGGATATATTTAAGAGGCAGAAAAGTTTTAAATGACTGGGAACACTGTGGGCAAGGGCTGTGGTTTATCAACTGATGGATTTCACTGCAGGGTGGGCAGACAAGCATCTGAGATCCTTCAAGTATCAAAAATCTATGGATCTTTTCTTTAGAGCTAGTTTCTCCAGAAATAAACATTCACTCATTCAGGTGGTTCAGTGTTACACACACACACACACACACACACACACACACACACACACTCCATTTGGGAGTGACAGGACTGTCTGCCAATGCTACCGAGAAAGATGGCAGGAGAGAGCCAGGGATCTCACTGCTAATTACACAGACTACTCTCAGCTGCATAGAGTGTTCCGGTGTCTAGAATCACTCTAGCTCTTGGTCTCCATAGAATAAATCTCACTTCTGACTAACAGTGAGAGCACGCACTAGCCGTTTGCTATCTGCACATACAGGGGAAGGGGGCCTGGAGAGCTATAACATACCCAATTCAGACTTCCAACAGATTTCCTGTTTTTGCCCTATATTTCACTCCCAGCTTCTCCAATATCTAATATTGCCCATTCCTGTCTTTTCCAGGGTTCTGAAGTGTAAATTTGTTCCTGCTCATGGGCCCTTTCCTCCCCCAAGCACAAGGGATTCGACTCTCTCTCTGGTCTAGTAATCCCTCCTTCCAATTTATTTTACCCAGAAATTCCAGGCATTTCCAACCCATCATCTTCTCTCCAGTTCTCCTTGTTCCAGTGTGTTTCCAGCCTTTTCACTCCTTTCATTTCAGCAAGGTGTTTGGGAACTAGCGGAGACAAACACATCTATCTGCTCAAGTTGCTGTTTAACTAGAATCTCCAGATCTTTTTTTCTAAGTCAGAAAATACGCTCCTCCTGATTGAATCAAGTTATCTGACACTGAATGCAGAAAAGAACCATACTAGTCATGTTATTCTGGAGAAGGCAATGGCACCCCACTCCAGTACTCTTGCCTGGAAGACCCTGTGGACAGGGGAGCCTGGTGGGCTGCAGTCCATGGGGTCACACAGAGTCGGACACAACTGAAGTAACTTAGCACCAGCAGTCATGTTATTCATTCACCCTCTGGATTTAAAATAAAATGAAAGTCGCTCAGTCGTGCTCAACTCTTTGCAACTCCATGGACTGTAGCCTGCTAGGCTCCTCTGTCCATGGAATTCTCTAGGCCAGAATACTGGAGTGGGTAGCCTTTCCCTTCGCCAGGGGATCTTCCTGACCCAGGGATCGAACCCAGCTCTCCCACATAGCAGGTGGATTCTTTACTATCTGAGCCACGAGGGAAGCCCAGATTTAAACTAAGAGTCTGCCTTTGGGCAGGTGGGGTTGACGAGTTCACCAACATCAAAGGTAAAAATTGACATCAGTAAAAACAGACACATATTTACAAAGGAAAAACTGGCACCTATTTACAAATGATGCAACTATCTAGAATGATTCTTAAAACATATTTGGTTGTGGGAAGGAAGGAGANTGCTATCATCTATGTTCAGGGTTAGAAAGGCAATGTATTTCATCAATTTGGTCACTTTGATTCTATGCAGTTCATCTTGTCTTCACGTTATCTCTGCTGACTTAAGATCTGAAGACAAGGGACTTCCCTGGTAGTTCAGTGGTTAAGACTCTGAACTTCCACTGCAAGGGGCATGGGTTCAGTCCCTAGTTAGGGAACTAAGATCCCATATGCTGCATTGCTTGGCCAAAATAAAGAAAGAACAGAACTGAAGATAAAAAGACACATTTTACAACAAGGAAAACTAGAACAGAGTTCTCCTGACAGCTCAAACTCAGGGGATGGTTTTGCTTCATTTAAATGCATCAAACTTACAAATAAAAAACAGTCCAGAACAATCTAAGTTAAGCAGGGGATTCATACCTACACTGTGAAATTGGACATCCATTAAAAAAAAATGAAGTCTGTGCCAACACAGAGAACTTCTCAGTGTACATATGTTTGTGAGAAAGCAAGCTGGAGAATTACATGTGCAGTATCATCTCATTTATATAATTCTTAAAGGATAAAATTCTACTATATGTATGTTTGTATACGAATACAAAATATATAGAGGGTGAACACAAGAAATTATTTACACTGGTTATGTTGGAGTAGACGAGAAACTCCTCTCTTCACATTGCAGCGTCTTGACATATTAATTATTCAGTACAAGCAAATTTTTTAAAAAACACAAAAGTGCTGAAAGTCACGATGTTGGTCATCTCAAGTGCTTTATGTTTTGGTCACACTTTAAAGTGATCTCTCACGTTCCAACATAAAGGCTGAGAAACTGATGAAAAATGTTCCCAACCTTATTTCAAAAGAAAGTATATCAACATTGCTAGCTATCTGATGTTCAAATAATGGATCGCTTTTACCTATCCAAGGAAAAGAAACACTACTTTCTGGGTTTCAAGCCTCAACGGTTTTATCGGTTCTTCCTTTCTGTTTGTGTTTGGTTTTGATGGGTTTTACTTTGGGATTGTGTCAAATAAATGATCCTAGATGCTATGATGTCAGAACTTCCAACAGATAGCTTCCAACAGTATGGCCATTTTGGAATCATATTTACTTAGATCCAAAAAGGAATCTCTAAAACAGAATTAACACCTACTGACATGGCATGTTAGCTTCCTAACTTCATTACCTAGCACACATTGCTTCTCTATTAAATATGAAAATGGTTATGTCTCTAATATCTGCTTTCATTATCACCTAATATCATCATAGACTAAATTACATTATTAATTGCATGGCAAAGATGGCTTGCAGTACAGTTTATAGTGCCAAAGAGGATATCATTAAAATTACATTAAACCATCTCCTGGCATGGTAAATCTGCTGCTGCTGCTGCTAAGTCGCTTCAGTCGTGTCCAACTCTGTGTGACCCCAGAGATTTTAGAGAAGACAAAGTCACATACCAGCACGTGGAACAACTACAGAGATCCTGCAGTATGCAGAAGTAGCTAAAGATTTCAAGGTGCTCAACGAAATGAATTATCCTTCATTTAATTGACCGTGCTACTCACAGGGCACACCTCTTTAATAAATGGCTCAGTTTAGGGATACTGACTTAAGAACTTAAAGCAAGTTATCCAATTAGAGAAGGAAATTGATATCTAATGATGGAAGAATGCTGTGGGCTTGTCAAAGCAATCACTAGGTCCTATGAAATGAAAAGTGTAAAAAAGAAAAAGAAAGCAGGAAACTGAATAAGCTGTAGCCCTGTAAAATAATAACAACAATGGAAATAATATAAGCCACTGACAATTAGTCAGTTTCAGTCTTTCTTGCTTAAACAGTTAAACTCTCAAAATAGGAAATAATAGGTAGAGTTATGTAACTCACAATACAAAAGGAAATTGACCTGAGAGGTCAGAACTTTTGGCCAAATACAGCATAAACAGGAATGGGGATACACCCCATTCTCAGAATCTACTGACACTTTGATACAAACAAATAATGAGGAAATATGCTGAAAAGTGACAACCATAAAAAAGTCAGTTTCAACAAGAGCAAAGAACTGAAATCTACCAGAGGGGGGAAATGATTATTTTTAAGAAACTATATATAAAAAAAAAAAAAACAGAGAAGCTATCTGGTTATGTAATGCTTTCCGAAGTACTGCCAATTTCACATGAGATAGATGTGAAATGACTATATAATTAGGATGCTTAGGTGTCTTCAAAGCTGCAGTAAC
>SJYA01001725.1:252815-285385 GCA_006410615.1 Neotragus moschatus
ATACAGTATAAACAGGAATGGGGATACACCCCATTCTCAGAATCTACTGACACTTTGATACAAACAAATAATGAGGAAATATGCTGAAAAGTGACAACCATAAAAAAGTCAGTTTCAACAAGAGCAAAGAACTGAAATCTACCAGAGGGGGGAAATGATTATTTTTAAGAAACTATATATAAAAAAAAAAAAAAAAAACAGAGAAGCTATCTGGTTTTGTAATGCTTTCTGAAGTACTGCCAATTTCACATGAGATAGATGTGAAATGACTATATAATTAGGATGCTTAGGTGTCTTCAAAGCTGCAGTAACTTTCTGAATGAATTGATTATTACTCACCTACTACTGACAAGTACCGCATGTAACTTCCTTCGAGCAGTCTATGAGGGGACTCATTTTCTCCTTAGCTTCTCCTTCTTTTTACCCCAGATCACAGGCTAAAAATCACTCTTCTGACTATCCCAGGAACCGTCCTGTCCCTGAACCCTCAATAGTTACCTGACATACAGGTGAGAATTTTAGAAAGGTGGATTCTTTAATGGTTCCTGATTCACAAGTTAGATTTAGATTTGGATTCTGTCACAGTTTCCACCTTCACTTTGTGAGCCTTCTGGGTTAGACAGTGAGCACTTTGTATGGGTCAAAGATTGCATCTTCTTCTATTTAACTCATCATTTGTTTACAAAGGGACAAATCTCTACAGGTTTTCATGAAGTTCTAAGCATCATAAGTTAACCATACAACATGTGAAGGAAGCATAGCTTAGCCAAAGTAATTATAGACTCAGAAGGACGTAGCTGATTTCAATAACAGTGCTTGTCAACACTATGATGGTACTGCCAGAAAAAATAAATATGTAAGTGGTGTTGTCTTTGCTTGAAATAACAGAAATATGCTGTCCTGTATCTGAAAACATGGTCTCCCTCCATGACTGAAGATGTTCTGGAGCCTTGAAAACATTCAAAGGAAGATTGGTAGAAGACATTCAATGTCACTAAATTCAAATATTTAAAAGATCATCCATGAAAATAAAGGGTTTCTTCTGCGTGTTCCTGTGGGGAAATTGTAAAATGAATGGGTAGAAGATGGAATTAGCCAAATTTCGTTTCCTGCAAAAGAAGTTATCTGAGAAGCAGAGCTTTCCAGAGATAGAAAGGGTGTCAGAATTTCCTCCATAGAAACAGCCAGGGTCAGCCGACATTGCCCCATCCCATCCGATCCTGGAGGCCTAGGCTTCAGGGCCATGGTTAAGGTGTTATCTGAATTCCTAAGACAGTGAGGATACCATGGGCCTTAATTCTCTAGGACCAAACACTTCTTTTTCATACCAGAAATGAAACTCATAGCCATATAACCTATCTACTCAAATATTTTTTTAATCAGCAAAATGTTCTAACTATATATAAAAGAATTTTGCAATTTGTAAAAATTATTTGCAATAAAATAATAGTAGTTCGGTATGCAGTTGCTGAGGTTAGACTTCACAAGAAGACCATTAAAATAATGGAAGGACAACTGCAACTGCCAATGAACAAAATGTGTCCATGAGTTATTCCAGTACTAACAGCAGCTTAGCCATCAGTCGTCTGATTTTTTTTTACAATAATGAATAATGCTTGGTAAAATATGGAACACAATAAAGTAGTGCCTTTTCTCAACTTACATGGTAGTTGTTATTTCTGAAAACTTCACTGTATAATAAAACACTGGTAAAATCACTTTTTAACACAGAGTTAGTTTCCAAACTCAGAATATTATACACAGGTTTTTCACTGACCAGAGTGTCTTCAAGGATACTTGAAAGTCTTCAAGAAGTCAAGATCTAGTCCCNACAATAATGAATAATGCTTGGTAAAATATGGAACACAATAAAGTAGCGCCTTTTCTCAACTTACATGGTAGTTGTTATTTCGGAAAACTTCACTGTATAATAAAACACTGGTAAAATAACTTTTTAACACAGAGTTAGTTTCCAAACTCAGAATATTATGCACAGGTTTTTCACTGACCAGAGTGTCTTCAAGGATACTTGAAAGTCTTCAAGAAGTCAAGATCTAGTCCCCAACCACTGCAAGCCAGTGGCAGGCACTCCACTGCTGTGACACAGATAATGTCATGTTTCCAAAGCACCCTTGTGAGCAACCCTAGTTTTGCTCATTATGCTGGCTAATCTTATATGTCAACATGATTGGGCTGAGGGACTCCCAGACCGCTGGTAAAACATTATTTCTGGGTATATCTATGAGGGTGTTTCTGGAGAAGATCAGCATTTGAAGCTCTCTTTTTCCACTGAGAAAGAGATCTACCTTCCCCAGGGCTGGTGGGTAGCATCCAAATCTTAAGGATGTGACTAGAACAAGAAGGCTGAGAAAGGGCAAATGCCCTTCGACAGCCATCTTCCCCTTCCCTGGGACATCCCAAGCTCGTGGTTCTCAGCCTTCAGACTCAGGCACTAAAACCACAGAGCCCTGGTTCTAATGCCTCCAGATTTGGACTAGGTTAAACCACTGGCTTTCCTGGGGCCCCAGTTTGCAGATGGTATATGGTGGGACTTCTCAGTCTCCACAAGCACCTGAGCCAATTCTTATAATGAATCCTCTCTTTGTATCTATGTATCTATTTATCTACATCAATATGTTGTCTCTCCAGAGAACCCTGAATTCTACACCCATGCTGTTGAGATGGATCTTTATCCGCAGATTCTTCAATGATAACGGGAAGTCAAACCAAAGCTGAGGGAAATGGATGTAGAAGGAAGTAGGTGGAAGGAAGATGAGGCTTGGAGGAGGTCCTTCAATGAAAGGGCAATCAGCTGCAGTGGTGTTTACATGGTTTCTGCAGCGGCACCTCCATCCTGAGCATTCAAGGGTCAGGGCAGAAGCAGAAATTGAAAAGTGCTCAGTCGTGGCCAACTCTTTGTGACCTCATGGGCTATACAGTCCATGGAATTCTCCAGGCCAGAACAGTGGAGTGGGTAGCCATTCCCTTCTCCAGGGGATCTTCCCAACCCAGGGATCAAACCCCAGTCTTCCACATTGCAGGTGGATTCTTTACCAGCTGAGCCACTCAGAAGCAGAGGGAAGTGATCATTTCTAGTTGGTGACAGATGGTGTCCAAGCAAAGTCTGGATGAACATTCACAAGGAAAATGGAAGTGGAGATTGGGACATCTATGATTCCTTGAGACAGTGTAAAATATTTAATCACCATGGTAACTGGTCCAGTCAGACTTCAAAAGAATCTAGAGTAGAGTTGTCAGCTTTCACAGCGAGTTCACACATAACCCTTCTTAACAATGTACCCTTTGATTGCAGAGACTTTAATCATTCACCAGTCAAATCAGGTCACTCTGACAGTGCAAGCAGAAGCTCAGTTTTACTGAATTACCTGGCACAACACCTATAAACCAGGACTGTCCCACGCAAAACTGGACCTGTGATTACTGTGTCTACAGCACTCAGAGAAGAACCACCAAGGAACAGTAGCATTAATAATAAATAATATTCCCACATGACTGTCTAACCATTCAAGGCTTTTTCTTCTGATATTTTAAAAGTTAAAACACCAAAATTATGGCATCATGAAAATAATTATAGCTTATTATATTCTTATATATTTTCCCAAGTAATATATTTTCTAGATGCTTACACTAAAGCAAATATACTTTATAAATTGCTTATACCAATTATAGCTTAAAATATATTATTAAATTAAAGGCTTCATTAATTTAAGAAAATGCATATATAAATATATCATATTGCACACTAAAATACGTTAACAGAGTGGTTTCAAAGTGATATGATATATGTAATCTTATTAGAATCAGTCATCTAAAAATAAGAACAAGCATGAATGGGTATATTCATACCAACCAAAATATTAGCAATACCATGAATTACCCTTATGTTTATATTTCAAGTCTAATGCTGAAATGGCTATATTTAAATGTTTCTTTATGGAAAACAGANAAATACGTTAACAGAGTGGTTTCAAAGTGATATGATATATGTAATCTTATTAGAATCAGTCATCTAAAAATAAGAACAAGCATGAATGGGTATATTCATACCAACCAAAATATTAGCAATACCATGAATTACCCTTATGTTTATATTTCAAGTCTAATGCTGAAATGGCTATATTTAAATGTTTCTTTATGGAAAACAGATCGTTACATATTCAAATATTGGTTGGCTCTATGATTTTTTGTAAGTCACAGTCTACACCATTCAGACCCTCTAAATATTTGGGGGAAAACATATTGTTTACATTTAAAATAAAAATTATTTGTTTATAAACTGTATAGTCTTCTGAAAAAAAATTTAATACCTCTTTGAAAGGAGGAAAATATCTGAATCCACCCACTGTTCTAGTTTAGTATTTGGCTCACATATGGCCAGCTGGTAAAGATTCGCCTGCCAGTNATTAAATGATATGCATCAGTGAGCTCACGTGACCTACAATATACATGAGATACAGGATTTTATGTTCTGCTCCCTCCTCTAAAAGTTTACGGACGTGATTAATGCTACAGTCACTAATAGGTTTACAAACTAAGACTTTACTTGGCAGAGCAGCAGCCCCAAGCCCAGAGGGAATAAGTGATCTAACAGAGTGTCCTCATTAATTTGGGGACAGTTTCTCCTCATAACTTTTCTAACATAACCACCAGTCAGGGTCCCAAAATGACAGCAAACTGGGATTCCCATCAGATGCTGACTGGGGTTTGGTTCTCAGCCCAAGCTGTTCATCAGAATCAAGAGAAGCTTGACATGAAATACCAATGTTTGGACCCAGCTCCAGAGTTTCACACTTCATTGGCCTTCTGTGAAGCCAGATAGAGTTTCATTGTTTTGCATTTGTTGACTGGCTGTATTCAAGTGTCCCCAGATGTTCCTAATGAACAGTCATGTTAAGGACCACTGCTGTAAATTACCTAAATCCTGGTCCCCATCGTCTACTTCAACCCCATGATCTTCAGTAGGAAGTTGGGACTGATCTTATTGTGGGTTTCAAGGATCTCAGGATCAGAAATAGAGGCTTAAGGGTGGAATGAAGAGCTGGGGTGAGAAGTTCTTAGCCAGCACAAAGGTAAGTTGCCAAACCAGAGAGAGCAGAGCCTCTCTGAAATGACAGATGACAGAGACTTCTCCTTGACCAAGCTTAGTCAGTCTCTTTGGAGCCCTCTTCTACAGTAGCCTTGTCCTTGGCCTGCTGAGCTCAGTGTAGGAGAAATCTGCCACCCATCCCTGATGTCTAATCAAGTTCCTCTTAGTAAATTTCCATCCACTGACCCCCTCACTCTGCCCATTAGCTATAAATCGCAATCTGTCTTTGCTGTACTTGGAGTTGAACTTAGTTTTGTACCTAAGGCTCTCTCTACTACAGTAGCTCTAATAAAATCTGTCTTGCTGTTTTAACAAGTATCAAAATTATTCTTTAAAAGTTCCTATATTCTCCAAAATACAGTCAAAACTACAGGAAACTCAACTCCACGTAGAAGTCTAAGGATGGTGCCTGAGATTCTCTGAATCAGAGAAAAGCCACAGAAAGCAAGACCAGATAAAAGGGAAAGGTTCTACAGAGATTTTCTAGAGGAGTGGTGAGAATGGTGTTGTGAAAGCCGAGAAGAGTGCCTAAGGTTGAGGCTACCAACTGTCAATTGCCATCAGACATGCCGGCAGGAATTCTTTGTAAGTCTCACACTGGTTGCAATGACTAATGCTTTGTAGCCCCATTACCCTTAGTCATATCCTGGATTTAAGTCCTATGACAGAGTTTTATTGATGGTAGTATTTTCTCTCCTCTGAATAAGCCCCAAGAAACACCTCCTCTTGCACTGTGTATTCCATAATCTCTTTCAATAATTTCCTCCATATTTGCAAGTCCCTTTTTGTATGTAAAATCCATCATTTACCTTAATTGAAAATCCTCATTGAATACGAAGTGTTATTCTTAAAGGACATCAAGAGGTTGAGAAATGGGCTCCAGTCCATATGGAAGTCCACTGAAGAAGGAAAGAGAGTCAAAGGGTAACCAGATAACTTGAATGGCATTCCAGAAATAGATGGACTATGTGCTTTTTCATCTTTACCAGTACAAATTAAAGATTTTTATAATCAGAAAGATTGAAATCAATTAATACACACTATCTCAGGCAGGAAACACACCAGATCCCACACACTTTAGAATTTAATGCTTAAAACAGTAACAATCCCATTAGCTAGAAAAGAAAGTGTTCCCACAGCATCCCCACATCCCATTCCCATCTATAAACAGGCCTTCATAACACTTTGCTTAACACTTTCTATACTCACAGACAGAGGAAAATACACAGTGACCTAATTTTGATCTTCTTTTCAGAAGCCTCAATAATTTTATTTTATTTTTGTGTGACTAAACCAAGTTCATAAGAAGACGCTTGGCAGGGATGTTAAACCTGCAAAGATTATTTTGTTCATTACCCTAGAAAGCTCAGGTTCATCTTGTCAACTGAACAGTCTATTCAGTTCAGTTCAGTTCAGTCCTGTCCTACTCTTTGCGACCCCATGAATCGCAGCACGCCAGGCCTCCCTGTCCATCACCAACTCCCAGAGTTCACTCAGATTCACGTCCATCGAGTCAGTGATGCCACTCAGCCATCTCATCCTCTGTTGTCCCCTTCTCCTCCTGCCCCCAATCCCACCCAGCATCAGAGTCTTTTCCAATGAGTCAACTCTTTGCGCATGAGGTGGCCAAAGTACTGGAGTTTCAGCTTCAACATCATTCCCTCCAAAGAAATCCCAGGGCTGATCTCCTTCAGAATGGACAGGTTGGATCTCCTTGCAGTGCAAGGGACTCTCAAGGGTCTTCGCCAACACCACAGTTCAAAAGCGTCAATGCTTCGGCGCTGAGCTTTCTTCACAGTCCAGCTCTCACATCCATACATGACAACTGGAAAAACCATAGCCTTGACTAGACGGACCTTTGTTGGAAAAGTAATGTCCCTGCTTTCAATATGCTATCTAGGTTGGTCATAACTTTTGTTCCAAGGAATAAGTGTCTTTTAATTGCATGGCTGCAGTCACCTAGGACTAATATTAATGTGATGTTCCAAAAATGGCTGCCCTTTGTAGACATCAAGGGAGATCCTACTTGGTTTTGGACATGGCTAGAAGAACCATCCCAACTGGCCAAAGAAGGATGTTCACTGGCCATGGCATGTCTCGAGATCTTTTTCTCCCTAAGACTGCAATTGTGCTGGGAAAGGAGGAATCATTATTGTAACAATCTCCCAGCTATTCATAAGCTCTAAGAAGTCATGACCCCTGGAGCTGAGAGGAACAAGGTTAAATAAGTCAGTTCTCCAACTCTGCCAGTGAGAAGTGAGTGCAACTTATTCAAGGCTGTGAAAGTGGCAACATACCCCCTTCTACGCTTCCTCTTGCCCTTCCTCATCCCTCGCCAATACAAGCTGCATAAATTAACTAATATCAACAGGACACCAAGCTCAGCTTAGCAACGTCACAAAGGAACCTCTAGAAACTATGAAGAGTAACATGCTGTTTCCACTCTCTAGAAAGTTCTTTGTAGAATGACATATACCAGTCACTCTAAATTGTGCTTTCTCTGTGAAACCTTCTCAAGGTCCCTTCAAGAGGACCAGTGACACATTTCCAACTATCACCCTGTAGCATATAAACTGTTAAACTGGGATTATTTATCTATGGTTCAGTTCAGTTCAGTCACTCAGTTGTGTCTGACTCTGTGACCCCTTGGACTGCAGCACGCCAGACCTCCCTAGCCATCACCAACTCCCAGAGTGTACTCAAACTCATGTCCATCGTGTCAGTGATGCCATATAACCATCTCATCCTCTGTCGTCCCCTTCTCCCACCTTCAATCCTTCCCAGTATCAGGGTCTTTTCCAATGAGTCGGTTCTTTGCATCAGGTGGCCAAAGTATTGGAATTTCAGCTTCAGCATCCATCCTTCCAATGAATATTCAGGACCGATTTCATTTAGGATGGACTGGTTGGATCTCCTGGCAGTCTTCTGCCAAGGGTCTTCTCCAACACTACAGTTCAAAAAGCATCAATTCTTTGGCGCTCACCTTTCTTTATAGTCCAACTCTCACATCTATATATGACTACTGGAAAAGCCATATTTGTCTACATACAGCACCAAATTGCAGACTCAGGGTTCTTTGAAGTCACGACTCTTCAGTTTTGCATCACACCACCCAAGACAGTAACAGTTGGCTAGTGTGGCCTGCAATAACATTTGTTGGGTCAGTGAATGAAATGAGTGAAGTTGAGAAGAAGGTGCATGCATGCGTGCTAAGTCACTTAAGTCATGTCCGACTCTTTGTGACCCCATGAACTGTAGCCTACCAGGCTCCTCTGTCCATGGGATTCTCCAGGCAAGAACACTGGAGTGGGATGCCATTCCCTTACCCAGAAAATAAGGTAATGTTTGCCAACTGAACAGGGTTGATCTTGACATAGGGACTTCCCAGGTGGCACAAGTGGTAAAGAATTTGCCTGCCAATGCAGGAGATGCAAGAGACGTGGGTTTGAGCTCTTGACATGGAAATAAGAATGTAAGCAAGTAAAGATTTTCTCTGATTTTCTAGAAATTTGGAGCTAACAGTTGGTCTCTATATTCTCTCCCCTGCTGCCCTTCCTCGTATTCTTATACCTCAATTCACAAAAAGAACTTGCTGAGCTTACAAATAATTAAGCAAAACTAAATAAATATGAATACTCACTTTCAGTATTATAGCACTAAGACACAGAACCTCAATACACTGCTAAAATATAACCACCTGAAGAGTTATTAATGGTATCACTAAATGGCTTTGCAATCACTACAGTTTCCTGGCTGTGCCCCTGCTTTAGAGCTATGCATTATAATGAATTGGCTCCAGGTTGTCACTGGCATTATGTAAATGGTGACCTTGGTGCTTACTCGGAGATAGAATCCCTCTCCTCTCTGCAGGCTCACTACCTCATTTCATTGGGAATGATGGTTTTCCCAGGTGCGGCTATGCTGCAGCTCAGTGTAGCTGTTGATGTTAATTAATTTATGCAAATAAGCTAGATACCATCCCTGATTAATGTCTTCACTGCTTTATTAATTCTGAATACTTTAAGAGGCTGTTGGACATGTATGATGCAATATCTGCTTGGAGAATCACTGCTCACACGATTAATTGAGACCCTGAAGAAGCGTACTTGATCTCTTCTGGTTGATACCACTAATTACACAAAATTTATAACTTTAAAAAAAGTAATTGTGCCAGAAATGAAGCTAGGTTTTACAAAGTTTTTACAAGTGACATTGGCACATAGCACCCTTAAAAATAGCCACCTGAAATTGCAATCTAAAATTAATAGCAGAGAAAATGCAATGAGGGCCTATTCTGTGCCAGCCTCTGTGCTAAGGGCTTCACATGCTTTCACCATCACAATAGAACAATCTAGCCAAGCAGACAAGAGTGGCAGTTCTGGGAGTCTAACCTTGACCACAGGCACCGGAGCCAAATTCTTAAGCACTATGACATGTGGACCAAAATAGCTCACACATTCAACAAAATTCATATAGAATACATGGAAGTCATTTGAGTTATCACTGTTCCATTCAAATGTTCATGTTTTCTGACTTTATTTGCATCTGTTCCTCCACTAAGCACCAAGCTTCCATGAGAGCTGAAATCATATCCCACATTGCTCTCCTTTACCCACAAACATAAAAAACAGTGCCTTGTACTGAAACTGGTTTCATTGATTTAATTGTACGGTTAAAATTATTTTCTTTCAATTTGTTAACAGCAAAAATCATTTAATTCTCCCCCTTAGGTATTTTTCTAAGTGATAAATACTGGAAGGCATTTGTGGTATAAAAGAGAAATGTTCATTATTAGGGAACCGATGACTTTTTCAGAGTGGGGCAGAAACAAGATGGCAAAATAAAGGAACAGTCTTTTTGTCTCCTCTGCACTTCGAGGTCAGATATCCAGAGACTCATGTTCTCAACTCATGAGTGAATACGTTACCAGAACTGTGCGTGCTAATTACCTAAGTAACAAATAATAGGAGACACAGACAAAAAAGGCAAACAAAAGAAGAAAAATAATAGTACACTATTGGGTGTGCTATTGATTGCGTCTCAATGCAATAAATAATACTGGTCCCTATTATATATATATGGGCTTTATTTGTGACTCAGCTGGTAAAGAATCTGTCTGCAGTGTTGAAGATCTGGGTTTAATCCCTGGGTTGGGAAGATTCCCTGGAGAAGGGAAAGGCTACCCACTACAGTATTCTGGCCTGGAGAATTCCGTGGACTGTATAGTCCATGGCGTTGCAAAGATTCAGACACGACTGAGCAACTTTCACTTTCATTTTCCTATTACATAAACCATGGAGTGTGTGCTGTTCCTTACTCAAATAATCTATATTACTTTTACTAATGACAAGTTCAAGACCACTCAAAGTCAACCCATCAACTCTGACTTTATGCCTGAGTACTCCACACCCTTAAAAATATACTGAAGCTTCAAGTAGCATAGTTCTGACTCAGAAAGACAGATATCAGATTAATTTCTGGAAAAAAAAAAAAAAAAAAACACCTCTCCTATAAAGGTACATTTTTTTTCTTGGATTTTCATTTACTGGAACTGCCAAAGGTTTCCCAAATAATATATTAAGTTATTTTTCAAAAGTTAGATAAAGAGATATAATTATTGATTTTTTTTAAATCCCTAAATATTTCTAATATTGTGATACAAAGGCTAAGCATTTCGAATACCTAGACAGAGAGGCCAAGAACAATATGTCTTTAGCCAGCCTCACTTCTCAGTGAGGCAATAAGCCTTTATTAACCCAGTACACATTCTTTTCTAGAGTATCTTCTGGTTTATGGGGAACTGTAGAAATAGACCTCTGCTAAGGATTTAAATACAATATATTTAATGCAAAATGAATATGGGTATTTAAAAAATCTACATATTTTGCTAAACATAGAAGAACTGTGGTAATTATATACTTAAATTAACCACACATTTTAATCACTAAAAGTAAATTACCTGCCAAAAAAGTGGGGATTCACTTCTATTATAGACACATCAGTACACTCTGCAAATATTGTATTACTTATCATTTATTCTATGTATGTTTGCTCTGCCTGACCCAAGTACACAGGCATGTGTGCGTATGTGTATATTAGTCACTTAGTCGTGTCTGACTCTTTGTGACCCCATGGACTGTAGCCTGCCAGGTTCTTCTGTCCATGGAATTCTCCAGGCTGGAGTGGTTGCCGCTTCCTTCTCCAGGATCTTCTCAACCCAGGGAGCAAACCTGGGTGTCCTCCATTCCAGGCAGATTGTTGATCATTTGAGCCACCAAGGAAGCCCAAGTATACAGGTATGCAATACTTATCAGGTCTTAGAAAGACTATGAATATTTATGAGCCTATTTCTCCGAGTATCAGATTATTGTAAAAATGTCAATATGTGGGTTGTCTGACACACTCTAACATATTACTAAACTAGACTTTGTTCAGTATTGTTCCTTCAAAAATGTTTGTCCCTTTCAAAAACGCTACTCCTTTTCTCAAAATGTCGGCGCTCCCCTCAACTCTCAAAAAGCTTTTTTCTCTGGAGAAGACTTTCCATGAAAGAGGAGCTGTGCCTTGAGCAGGGCACCAAATCATGAGTCTTCGTAGAAGCATTCACTTGAGCTAGAAGTTATGCCTCACGTGAGCGGGTGGAGGCTCTCCACCCACGAGAGAGCATCATTTTTAGGGCACAGGACATCTCCATTTTCATTTTCCCCAACAAACAAGCCAAAAAGTAAACTCAGAAATACAATAAAACTAATAGTTAGCTATTGGCAAATTTGCTTCAAAGTGCCTTAGAATAACAAAACTGCCTTCCAGCTTGGTGATCACCACTGAGTATTGTCAGTCATATTTAAGAACTGTGTGTGTGTGTGTGTGTGTGTGTGAGTCATCCAGTCATGTCCAATTCCCCCATGGACAGTAGCTCCTTTGTCCATAGGATTTCCCAGGCAAGAATCCTAGAGTGCGTAGCCATTATTTTCTTCAGGGGATCCTACTGACCCAGGGATCACACCCACATTACATCTGAGTCACCAGGAAAGTCCTATTTAAGGATTAGGATTCCTAAATTGAACTAATAAAAGTATATTACAATATTTAATATTTGCAGCATTTTAACTTTTGTAGTTTTTGTGGTACCCTGAAAATATTACCACTGCCCTTTCTTTTCAATAACAAACTAACAAACATTGGGCAGGAGATAAACTAAAACATACTGTCTTTCACAAGATGAAATCTCTTTGGATGGGAAATACAATTCCACATTTTACCGATGTTGTTTGTGACACGGATGTTAGGGTGTTGTTCATACTAATGTAAACTTGACAGGTAAATTATGGAAAATAAGGTCGTTCTTAATATTTCTGCTATAGGGATTAATATTCCAAAAGTGAAGTGGCGGGTGGACGGAACTGATAAAATGCAAGGGAGACTAAAACATTCAGGTAATGAATAGTATAATTTCCCATGGCCTAATGATAAAGAAGTAAAATATAAAGGAGTCATATAACATATAAAATATATAATATATAAAACAAAGAAATTGTTCTAAGACTCCAAGAATCAGAGCTATCTAGCAACTGGGTTGAACTGTAGAATGAAAATTATGAAGGCCCAGTTTTACTTAGCTTAACATATTTTGTTCAGAAACTCACTGGGTATATATGGTACTATTGGTACCACTTGGGTAAAGAAACCAATCAAAGAATTGTCTGTTGAGGGTTATATATAGAAAACCAAATTGAAATCAAGACACGATGACAGTTTTTTAATTAACAACATTTATTTTTAGAGCAGTTTTAGGTTCACAGCAAAATTGAGGAAAATGTAAAGATGGTGTTTTTATGTCTTCTGTCGCCACACACAAAACCTCCACCAAAATCTAGATTCTGCCACAGAGTGGTATATTTTTTAAAAATTTTCACTGAAGTATAACTGACTTAATGTTTCAGGTGTACAGCAAACTGACTGTACACACACAGACACACCTTTTCAGATTCTTATCCATTATAGGTAATGACAAGATATTAAAAATCATTTTGGGACTTCCCTGGCAGTCCAGTGGTTAAGACTCTGTGCTTCCACTGGAGGGGGCACAGGTTCGATCCTCAGTTGGGGAACTAAGATCCCACATGCTACAAGCCGCTGCTAAAAAAAGAAAAAAGAAATAAATAAAAGGAGAATGTTAAAAAAAAATAGCTTCCTGTGCTATATAACAGGATCGTATTGTTTACCTATTTTATATACAATAGTGTATTAATCCAAAGTCCTAATTTATCCATCTCCTACCTTTCCCCTTCTGTAACTGTTAGTTTTTCTATGTCTGTGAGTCTACTTCTGTTTTGTATCATTTTTCTAGATTCCACATATAAGTGATATCATATGATAGACAATGGCATTTTCTAAGGAGAGTCAATGGTAGGTCACTCAACTGATTCTGTCAGCACTAAGACACAAATAACAACCTCACAGGTCAGATTTCCAAGGCAGAGATCTGGCAACCAATATATGGATAAAACAGAAATTGCCAGACTCTTGACTCTAAAAGCTTATAATCCCTGAGTCCATTGTCAACCTAACTGGCTTCAACCTATATCAATGTAATACTTTTAGCATTCATATCAGCCATCATATATCTAATTTTAAATAGTAGTTCCTAATTAATTTTCTCAATAGAGTTGAAATTCTATTGAGTTAAAGTTTTCAATAATTTTCTCAAAGCTTTGATTGGTTTCTTTACTCAAGTGGTTGGCCAAAATTAGTATTTCAGGTCACAAAAAAACATGCATAAAGAATTTTAAAAATCACCGTCACGGAACATTAATCAATATATCCATAATTATGACCATGCTATCGGGTACATGGTTTAAAATAAAGACTACTCTTATCCAAACCTTCACACTTTTCGTAAAGACATTTTGTTTACATAAGTAAGCCGATTCTTCACAACTAAGTTATAAATCTAAGACCATATCCTGTATGGGGATAAAGTTATGAGATCAGTGTGGTTCCCAGAAGTTTTATTTCTGTTGAAGGTTGGAACAAATGACTCATCAAAGTTACACTAATTTTCACAGCAGTGGGTAGTATGTCTATGCACAGAAGTCTGGTATAAATGCATTTAGTCAGACTGGGCAGTGATAATTCCAGCAACGGGTTGTGGGAATAGATTCTACCAATCTATGTTGCTTTGAAAATTAGACAGTCATAGACCATTATTTGTAAACAATTTCCTGAGTAGCCACAGAGATAGTATCACCGAGATTTCAATCAAATTGTTTGATTACTCTAAAATGAACCAATTTACTAGCTTTATTGTCTCCATTTTCCCCCTCACCATTAAGAAGAAAAATAGGAATGTACCAGCTAATGGTTGCACAGTGCAGATTATTTCTGAACTCCTGGACAGATTGTGGAAATAGCTTCTAATTTATGGTGCCGGGTGTACAAGATCCTATCTCAGTTCTCTTGTTCATTTATGTTACTTTCCTTTGATTTCAACCCAGCAGCCACTGCCTGCCCTTTTCATTTTTGTGGTTTAAAATAAGTCACATAGAAATACTCCTTACTAGGGGAAAGCATTTAGATGACTTGACAAATTTGCACCTGGATCTTATCAAATCAGCAAATGGTTCTGCATGATTGCCAAGTCTGTTACACTGACCACCCCACTTCGTTAGAGTCCAGATCAAACTCTATGAAACAAAAATGAATGAACCCACGTGCTAACTCCAGAAACCCTACTAGAGTCAGCTTCGTGCTAAGTACACTTTCAAATGATGATGCTTCTTAATAAAAACGTTTCTTTACTTTGAGTCCACACAACACCAAATGATAGCTCGTAAAAGAGGTGCTATTTTTTTCCATGAAATACCAGTGTTGCATGACCAACCAAAATGACAGATTCAGAAAATGTAAAAGAAATTTCAATATTTATTTTCAGACTGTGTTGCTCACCTCTTGATCCTGAAAGCAATGAAAGCTGTCCACATAAACAAATCCTTTTATATAGATTGGAATTCACATCAACTTGAAATGGCTCGAAAGTACCAAATAAAATCTGCCTGGGCTCTGTTTGTAGAATCTGCTCACCTAAATTGAAAAGCAGAATTCTGCATACCAGTTTAATCAACAGAGTGTAGTTTTCCATATACATATAGGTTTTTGTCTCTGTAAGTAGATATATGGAAACAGATTTTTATCTGTATCCAGATGTTAGTAATTCAGGCGTATAAATATGTATGTACTATACACAGAGAGTGCACATCATTTTTATTTCTAAAAAAGGATCATTACCTTCCCTAAAAATACTTATAAATATGTTTATTTCACCATTTGGCTGTCAGTGTATTAAAAATAATCAGTTTAATGACATTCTTATATCTTCATGGTATCTTTCAATGTTTCCTCATATTTTGAAACAATGTTTGAGTTTCAAGGTAGGTATTACTAACTGCGTTTTACAAATGGGAATAGCGACGTTAAGAAAGATTCAATGACTTGGGATACAAGGGGACTCAAGCATTCTGCTGCCTGGGCAAGGGCTCCTCCCCTTGTCACCTGTTGTTCTGTATGGAAGATGTTGTGTTATAAGCATTATTAAAGCTACTGGTATTCAGTACACTAGGGTTTCAACATAGTACAAACAAATCTACCGAGCAAAATCATATAACATCACTATCTGGGAAGATTATCACTCCAACCTTGACACTTTTTATTTTCCATTTTAAATAAGAAAATCCAAACAGTCAGAAGGCCGTGTTGAGATTCTCATTTAGTGTCCTCTGCAACACAGCTCTTCTGTTGCTTATTTCATCAGCATAACTGGCTGGTGGTTACAGACTGTCCTATACAGGCTGTATGAAGATTAACATTTGTCCGTCAGGTGGTTTAACCACACTTTGTGGAAATCACCTCTAGAACCATCGATCACCTTAGCAGGCTAGGTATTTAGTGCTGAGCTTCTGTGCACGGGAAAAAAAAAAAAAAAGGCTACAGAAAACGGAGATCAGACATCAAATCGTCTATTCTTCATTTTTCATATACACATTGTTTAAAATTCAGCAAAGCATTTTTAATCCATATAAAACAATTGTGTGACATTAGATGCTACTATAAAAGACTATTCTTAAGGTAAATGTCATTGTAGAGTGTTAATACTAACTTTATTTTTTAATTTTATGAAGGCCCTTTTTAGGAAAACCAGTGAGATTTTTCATGTTATCCATATACTAAATACCTCAAATGTCTGAAACAAAATCTGTCCCAAAGATATTCTTTCATCATCTACACAGAATCCCTAGATTAGAACCCTTGATTAGCAAAATAAAAAAGAAAGTTTTTTAAAGATTTAGAGGAGATATTAATGTTAATTAAATCTCTTTTATCTGGATTGATTAATGCAATTCATTATTCACTACTCTTCTGGACAGATGTGTTAAATTACAGTTGATACAGAATACTGCTCATAGTTTATTTGATCACATTACTTTAGCCTTAAAAATATACACACTTGAAATGAAGAGAGAGTACACAGATTGCTAAAGAGTTTTTCCTGCTCAATATTTTTTGAGAAGGATCAGCCTCAAATGATGTGACTGTCTTATTTTGAATATGTTTCCACTAATTATCCTTTGTAATTATTTCAATTTTACAAGTAGTATTACTTGGCAGCTTCAAAGTATGGGCATATGAGAATCTCTGATACCAAACAGCTTATTCCAAATAATTTACAGATGCATTTTATGAAGGAGGGCATTTCTGCAAATTTTACTTAAAATCAAAATTGATGATACTTAATGATAGTTTAATAAAATGAAATAAATTCAAGCGATTACTTAAGACCAAATCATGATGATGGTATTCACTTGCCATCACTGAAAAGTTTTCCCATAGGGATATCCGAACAAAATTCAAATTATAGGAAAACTTTAAAAAAAAATCATATCCTTAAAAATGTATTATTTTTAAATGAGAAGAAACTTTCAAAGCATTATCAAAGAGTCCTTTAAATATACCCTTTAATGAACTGCGCAAGTGAACCAAACATATGGATATCATTTTCCTTATAATGCGTAGGGGTAAAAGTTACAGGAAATATCATTACCGAAATGTGCTGCAGACTTGATTACACCTTTTAATATTTGAAAAATAGTTTGATGTGTTTTATATAAGCAACATGTGCCACATTCCTAATTATTACTCAATTCCATATTTCCTCTGTCATATCTTTAGATTATGTTGAGGTGATGATAATGTTCTTCAAGATGAAAAGATGCCTACCCAGTAACAGATGAATGCCCAGACCTTTCCTTACACCCTGGTTTTTCTAAGAGCGAGAAAAGAGCGGAAAGAGCGGCTGGCTAGTTTGCTGGGTGAGGACAGGCAGCAGACGGGGAGGCTTTCTGGGAGGTTCGGCCTCAACCTTGAATCTCCCCGCCGCCACCCCCGGGGGGTGCAGTGGCCTCTGCCTTTTATGTCACTGGCTCACTTTTGGCCAAAAGAGCCTCATGGAATTATTTTACATTCTCATGGTGATTCTTTAATTACCTAGGTCATTTTATTAAGTTATAATTCAGCATATTTTATATCACTAAACACTAAGTATTGGGAAGGAGGAAAGAAGGAAGAGAGGGAGAGGGGCAGGGCGGGAGAAAGAGAGGGAGAAAGTAGCAACAGAACCCGGCTTTCACCGCCACTCCCCACGTGCTCGGAGGGCAGGGAAGGAAGGCCAGCCTTCTCCAATTTGGGAGGGAAAAAAATATGTACAAGCGATATCAGTGACTGGCATCATGAACAGCCTCTTGAGGACCAGCCTCTTGTCGACCTCCAACAGTGTTGGGACTGCCGCTCTCAGTGTACAAGAATCACTGACTTGAGATGTCCTTTGTGTTCTGAGCCTAGGTTTTTTAGGGCTATGTCTGCTTCCCTGATGGGTCTTCTGTGTACAATTTTCTGCCCTCTCCAAGCTGCCAACTTTCGGTACCTTCAAACATACCTGTTGTCTCCTAACATTTTTTACCTTTTTCATATAGGTTTGATTTATGTAGTATGCATTTACACTGATAATACTAAAGGAGATAGATCAATACTTCAACAATTTTTTAAATGTCCTTAAAGGTAGTAATTTTCACATTTTTGACATGGCCTAGAAAGACCCAACCCAAGCTTTGCAACTTTTTAATCAGGGTTTTAAAGGATATCATTATTGCTCTTTTCCTCTGCTGCTGCTGCTGCTGCTGCTAAGTTGCTTCAGTCGTGTCCGACTCTGTGCGACCCCACAGACAGCAGCCTACCAGGCTCCACCGTCCCTGGGATTCTCCAGGCAAGAACACTGGAGTGGGTTGCCATGTCCTTCTCCAATGCATGAAAGTGAAAAGTGAAAGTGAAGTCACTGAGTCGTGTCCGACTCTCAGCGACCCCGTGGACTGCAGCCCACCAGGCTCTTCCGTCCATGGGATTTTCCAGGCAAGCATATTGGAGTGGGGTGCCATTGGCTTCTCCACTCCTTTCCTCTACTTATCATCAAATACGCTTGTGTTTGTGTTCACACACAAACATGCACACATACATACACACCTCATCTATATACATACACATCCCCCAGAAGATTTCTCAATTTTGATGGAAAAAGTAATCATACATATTGATTTTCTAACAACAGAGTGAAGTGAAGTGAAGTCACTCAGTCTTGTCCAACTCTTTGCGATCCCATAGACTGTAGCATACAAGGCTCCTCTGTCCATGGAATTTTCCAGGCAAGAGTACTGGAGTGGGTTGCCATTTCCTTCTCCAAGGGATCTTCCTGACCCAGGGAACCAGGGTCTCCCACATTGCAGGCAGACGCTTTACCGTCTGAGCCAAAGTATGTTAAAGATATAAACGGAACCATGATTTACAGTTTATTTGCAAACTAAGGCTACAGGATGCAAAAATATCATTGCTTAGCTTATGAAATTATTTCCTATTCCAAATATTAGTAATCAGCATAGTAATAAGGATTGTATCTCCTTTAACCAGTTCAAGAAGAGTCATTGTTTACACATTTATTTTTATCTATAAATAACTGGAAGGAAATTTTTTTTCAAATCAATAACTTTTAAACTTTTTCTAGGGTTACTGAAGTATCATTGATACATAAAATTTTAATTAAAAAAATTAAGGTTAAGAGGCTATGGGTGATGGGATTATCAGTGATCTTAATTTTATTATAACAGTTACAAAATTCTTTGCAATAAGCATGGACTATCCAAAGATAAAGACCAAATCCTTAACATAGCTCACCTCACCCCCGGTCTTGAATCTCTCCCTGTACAATCCGTGGAATCCATTCATTTCCTTAAAGAGGCTTCAGAGCCTCCGAAGCTGCTATTCCTTCTCATTGGAAGGTTTCCTCTTATTCCATCTTTAGTAAACACCTACTCAAGCCTTCAGCTGAGTCCAGACATTTCCTTTCACAAGGAAGTCTTTCCTCACTTCCCAGACCAGACAAGGTCCCTCAGTAAAGACACTGCACCATCCTCTACTTCTCTGGGACAGTGTTACTGTAATTTATACTCATGCATTCATTTCATTACTGTTTTATTTCTTTATGTCATAAGCTCCACGAAGCTCAGTTTTGCTCAGCCTTGCATCTCCAGCACTTGGCATGTAAGAGGTACTTGCCAAGTACTTATTAGTAAAATGGAGTGAATGTTTTTATTACATAATATATTAAAAAAGCCATGAGATTTATGCATTTACTACATTATTCTTAGACAAATCTGAGGTTAAAAAAGTGTTAATTACACAAATGCATTGTATAATGATTTCACTAGAAATCTGACAAATATATGAAATACGGGGCCATATATCAAAAAGTGTCTCCCATTACTAACATTACTGTCAGGGAATAAAGAGAATGTCAAATGACTACAATGAATATACTAAAGAATTTCATTTGTTGAGACATTTCTGCTCATTAATCCTGATAAAAACTATTAAGTATTCTCTGTAGCTCAGACAAAGCAGCTAACTACTGGTATAAATCTTCATAAGCCTCTAAAAGAACTTAAAGGACATAATAAACTCTATTTGTAAGACATACACATGATTTGAGGTTGGCTTAGTTTGGGTGTCCAATTAAAATTATTGCTAACTGCATTGCGACTGGACCCTGGGGGACTTACTCTGTGACTCCAACTCAACGGTCTTGCTGTTTTCTTCCGCTGTAAAGTATACCCTTTTAAACATAAAATCAGACTTACTTGCTTAACAAAAGCACTAAACTATATGTTTTAATTTGCCATCTGCAAGAAGCTAAACTTTGTTATTTCAAATGCACAAAGCTAATGAGCTAAGAACACTCAACACAAAAAGCATTACCTTCACAGAATATGAACATCAATGTACAACTGTCAATTCTTGATCATCCATTTCTGAGATTTTGTCTACTTTGTAAGTCTTCCAAAAGGAATCTGAAATGGCAGGTGGGCTTTCTGCAATCCATTTGTTGAGCTATAGACTTCCTCCAATTTGTTATAGGCATTAGGAATACCAATTAAATATTAATCAAATGGAAGGAAATATCAGAAAGTAGATAAATATAACAGCAGCAGTCATATTTATCCAAATATATGAAGACATATGCTGTGCTCAATCGCTCAGTCATGTCCAAATCTTTGCAACCCCAGAGATTAATAGTCCACAAGGCCCCTCTGTCCATGGGATTATCTTAGCAGGAATAATGGAGTGGGTTGCCATTTCCTCCTCCAGAAGGTCTTCCCAACCCAGGAATTCAACAAGGCATATCCCGAGATTCCTGCATTGGCAGGGTTCTGCACCACCAAGCCACCAGCCGAGACATGAAGACATATTGTTGTTCAGTCGCTAAGTCATGTCCAGTTCTTTCCGACCCCATGAACTGCAGCACTCCACTTTCTCCCTGAGTTTGCACAAACCCACGTCCATTGAGTTGGTTATATCAAGTATCAAATTAAAAAGCAGAGACATTACTTTGCCAACAAAGGTCCATCTAGTCAAGGCTATGGTTTTTCTAGTAGTCATGTATGGATGTGAGAATTGGACTAAAAAGAAAACTATGCACCGAAGAATTGATGCTTTTGAACTATGTTGTTGGAGAAGACTCTTGAGAGTCCCTTGGATAGCAAGGAGATCCAACCAGTCCATCCTAAAGGAAATCAGCCCTGAATATTCATTGGCAGGATTGCTTCTGAAGCTAAAACTCCAATTCTTTGGCCACCCGATGTGAAAAACTGACTCATTTGCAAAGACCCTTATGCTGGGAAAGATTGAAGGTGGAAGAAGGGGACGACAGGATGAGATGGTTGGATGGCATCACCGACTCAATGGACATGAGTTTGAGTAAGCTCCGGGAGTTGGTGATAGACAGGAAAGCCTGGCGTGCTGCAGTTCATGGGGTTGCAAAGAGTCAGGCACAACTGAGTGATTAAACTGAACTGAACTGAAAGTTCTTTATTACCTACCATTTGAGATTATCCATGATCAAGTGCAACTAAACAAAGACCACACACGTTATTTCTCACGTGCATTAAACTACTGACTTCTCCCTTCCAGCTTTTTACTATTTTATTTTATTCTCTGCAAATCATGAAAATTAGCATTCCATCCTTCTGAACAAAACCACACATCATATCTGTTTGCATTAACTCTTCCTTCTCCATTGGTCTATATCAGTGCTTCTATTTATCAAACTCTGTAATGAATTACTGATAGCAGATGACAACAGCTCACTCCTGGAAGATTAACTCATCCTTTATTTTCTGGAAAAAATTGAGGCCACCCAGTGTGACCTTTCTTAACATTTTGTTTTCCTTAATCTCAAAAATCTCACTGTTCTCTCTGTTTTAGCTTATTTTCTATCAGCAAAACAACAGTAACAACAAAAAAAATCCTCCTAGTTTGGGGCTAGAGACAGAAAAATTTAAGAAAAAACAGTACCAAAGCCTCTTCCACCATAGTGGGCAATCAATTCAAAACATCTAAAATCTTAAATTACCAAAAAAATTAAAACTATTGTCTCTGTGGGAAGAGATACAGGAATGGCAGCAGGTAATTTTTCTGTATAAAGTACTTTAATGTTTAAAATAAAATTATTTCTTCTGTCTAGCAAAAATTAATTTCCCTAGTCAGTATATTCAAGTTCAAATACATACTTATATTAACTATTATATATATATATATATACACAAAGTATATTAGAGTTTCTCCAATGGCTCAAGTGGTAAAGAGTCCACAATGCGGGAGATGCAGGAGACGCAAGTTCAGTCCCAGGGTAGGGAAGCTCTCCTGGAGAAGGAAATGACAACCCACTCCAGTATTCTTGCCCGGGAAATCCCATGGACGGAGGAGCCTGGTGGGCTGCAGTCCATGGGGTCACTAGGAGTCAGACACGACTGAGCGACTTCACTTTCACTTTTCACTTTCATGCATTGGAGAAGGAAATGGCAACCCACTCCAGTGTCCTTGCCTGGAGGATCCCAGGGACCGGCGAGCCTGGTGGGCTGCTGTCTATGGGGTCACACCGAGTCGGACACGACTGAAGCAACTTGGCAGCAGCAGCATATAGTATATTTAAGGACAGAGTCTAGAGACAAAATTGACTGAAAGCTTTTTTCACTCTAAACCATGAGTTAGATCAGCGGAGATGGGCGGGATGGGGAATTAGAACCATAGGAGGCATTTTTCATAGAACACTCCCAGCCCCTTTCTCTATAGGGTCCCAGAGGGCTATCAGAATCTGGCAATGGAAGATGATGCTTTTGGTTTGAAAATCGCCCAAAATGGTTCTGATAGAGTCTCCTGAGTTAAGAATTTTCCTCTCCACCATGCTGAGGATAATTTTCATAGAAAATTCACGGCTTTATCTCCTTAGCCCAAGGGAAAGAGATAAGCCTGTTCTGAGTAGGGACTTTTGTTTCTTTCATGCTTCTTCAAAACAAACAAACAAACAAACAAACAAACTCAAAAATCTGATTGTCCTAGGAGAAAATAATCTAAAATACTTCTTCATTTTATTGAATATTGATCCCATTAAACCATGTATCTTAAACTTTCAGAGGTTATAAAAAAACATCAGAGGTTATAAAAAGTTCAGAGTAAAGGCTCAATTCAAAAATAAGTTTATAGTAAATATTATCACTTCCTATTAATTCTATTTCACTCAGGGTGACTGTTTTTGTACATACATCAGTGTATAAAAATGAGCTAGACTGGCTCTATATAACCCACCTTTCTACCTTTCCACCCAGTACCCACCCACGAGAAACCACAGCCTCTCTAATCCCACACTGTCATTCTTACACTTGCCAGGCAAAGTGAAGACAGTCACAGAGGAAATTCAGAATCGGTTCCACTGCAGTGAGCAAGAGAGCTCATTAACTGATGTGGACTAAGCTAATGCCTGAAGACCAATCAATCACATCAGATGAAAATCACTGAATTTGTTTGCATTTTCAAATGGAAGTATAAACCTGGGGAAAAGAGCACAGTCATACACAACAGGAGAACCTAAGGACATGAGAAGACTGGGGACACAGTGAGGCCAGGACATGGACCACTGACACTGTTCTGTTTTCTTTCCACGGGCAAACGTCCCCCAACCACTTTCTAGAGTCACTGCTATACAAAAGGGTCAACGTTTTGTCCAACCCATGGGAGCTGCCTTGAGGAGTGATGACTGAAGAATCACTTGGGGTCCCTAAGAAATGATAGTCGATGCTTCCCCTTTTTTGTGGTGAGAAAAAGAGAGAGGCAAAAAAGGCTGGTCTCCAAAGGATGAAGTGAACTTTAAGTAACGTAGGAAATGGTGAGGGACAGCGAGGCCTGGCATGCTGCAGTCCATGGGGTCACAAAGAGTCAGACGCGATGGGGCAACCAAACAGTAACAGAAGCAAGCTAGCCACTGGGGTGAATTGCTAGCCACTTAGAAAATCACATTTGTTACCAAGAAGACTGGAGTGAGTAGCTTTTTCCCTTCTCCAGCAGACCTTCCCATTCCAGGAATTGAACCAGGGTCTCCTGCATTGCAGGGGGATTCTTTACCAACTGACCTATCAGGGAAGCCCTTTATATAAAGTTTAGAGGTATCATGATGACATTGGCATCAACAAATAAATACAGAATAAATTCAATTCGGTGTTCATATCTTTTTTTTTTTCTTTTTGTAGTCTATATACTGAAGAGCACAATTTTCTAAGTCAGTGGTTTCAAAATAGCTGAATATTGAAGATTTTTAATATTGAAGATTTTTCATTTAAAGCGCTTTCTTGACAAATTACCATCAGCAGTTAGTACAGTGAGATTTAACACTGAGCTATTACAACTAATTATTTAGGGTTGTTTCTCATATATTTTAGTAATTCCTTTCAACTAGAGAGGAACCTTTTCTCTGCTTTCAAAACTTCAGTCTCTTTTCCAGGTAAGCCCCATGCTAGGCTTGTGCATTCTGGCCTTCTTTCTACCTGCTGCTGCTGCTGCTAAGTTGCTTCAGTCGTGTCCGACTCTGTGAGACCCCATAGACGGCAGCCCACCAGGCTCCCCCATCCCTGGGATTCTCCAGGCAAGAACACTGGAGTGGGCTGCCATTTGCTTTCTACCTAGTAAGTGGAAATGTGATGTGGAATTTGAAGACCAAATGCTGGTTCAAAATCTGTTCTGACTGTGGACAGGTTATACAGTCTTTCTGGATCTCCTTCTATGTTAAAATGAGGGTCATGACATCTGCCTGAGAGAATTTGCTCGGTCACATGTGTAAAGCACACTTTGCTGGGCATTCCCGAACAGAGCCCACCTGGTTGGCAGTAATGAATGGGTTATCTCATGTTAGACATTCAGCACAATATAAAAATATTAATACTACATGTGTTACGTGCCTGCATGCTAAGTCACTTCAGTCGTGTCTGACTCTCTGCAACTCTATAACTGTAGCCTGACAGGCTTCTCTGTCCATGGGATTCTCCAGGCAAAAATACTGGAATTGGCTGCCCTGCCCTCCTCCAGGGGAACTTCTCAACCCAGGGATCAAAGCTGCATCTCTTATGTGTCTTATATTGGCAGGCAGCTTCTTTATCACTAGCCCCACATACATTACATATATTTTAATTCAGTATATATTTCAGTATACTTTTTATGCCTACCCATGTACACCATTCATCCACGTGGGATGTGTAAATTCCAAAAAGAGAAACATGGGGGTATAACCAATATGTCACTTTAGGTGTCACTGTTCATTTTGTTTATTTTGCGTCTTTGTAGGAATTCTTAGAGCTCTGGGCCAGTTGCATTATTTTGTCCCAGATAAAGAACAACAAAAAATGTTTTAAAAATAAACCCACTGACAGGAGGTTATCACATGCATACAAGGAATGGGATGTCTGTGATGCTAAGTTTACCGAAGGAATAACATTGGTCTAGGCCTGTTCTTGGCAGCAGGAACAGGAAGTGGGCGACTTTCTTTACACTTCCTCGAGACAGAGCTTTGTTCTGATCCTTCTGCCTGACAGTCTGAGTTCTCTGGAGGATGATAACCATGTGAAGAAGTCTCACCCCAGACACAGGGGTGATGAGACGCATTCAGGTGAATCACAGGATAACCACGGGATGCTTTTAATCCCTGACTTAGCACCACCTCCAAAGCAGGCCACCTGGTGCATTTCAGACTCAAGCAGATATCATTATGCCTCTCAATTCTTCTAGTCAGGCTAGGCATTTGTTTCAATATTCATACATTCAGCCAATTTGTGTGTGTCTATCATTGTGAAATTGACCACAGATCATAATCAAAGTCAAATAATTCATTTAAGATACTCTTAATGATAGAACTTTTCTGTTACAAACCTCAAACATTGGAATACAGGAAACAAAAGTTTTTTTTATTTCCTTTATTTACTATCTCTAAAGAAACAAAGCACTAGATTTAAAAAATTCTTTCTTCTCCTCTCTACACTAGGAAATAGAGTTAAATCATTTTAAAGATAAAGAGAGATGAATAACCCACTGTCCTGCCTCATGGTGAATCTTATAACCCTATACTCTCAATCACACATTGAAACCTTATACTTGGCTCATTCTTTATTCTAAAAAGCACTTTTCAAGTTACACAACTGAATATGAGTGTCCCTAAAAAGGTAATGTTTAGATGTTAATTAAAAGATGGCTCTGTAATCAAATGAACTGAGGAAATTTTAGGAAATAAAGGAAACCAGATTAAAGAGGCTACTGCCTGGCAATATAACAAGGAGACTTTCACATGCAAAGGGAACAAGGACTCCCTAAAAAGATGACTTCTGAGCCCACTGGATGAGTCTTAAAAAACTCTCTCTACTCATAGCTCAGTCGGTAATCCACCTGCAATGTAGGTGACCTGGATTCAGTTCCTGAGTTGGGAAGATCCCCTGAAGAAGGAAATGGCAACCCAATCCAGTATTCTTATCTGGGAAATTCTCTGGACAGAGGAGCCCGGCAGGCTACAGTCCATGGGGTCACAAGAGTCGGACATGACTTGGTGACTAAACCATGATCAACTACTTTAAAAAGTATCTTAGAAACTTTTGCTCCAGACCAATAGTTCTCAAAGTGTGGTCCTCAGGTCCAGAGCATCAGCAGCATCACCAGGAAACTTGTTAACAAGACAAATCCTCAAGTATCTCTCTTAACATACTGAGTCAGCAGTTCTGGAGCTTTGGCCCAGCATTCCGGATCAAGATGCTCTCCAGGTGATTCTGATACACACTCGAGTTTTAGAACCACTAATGCAGGGAGACCATTCTCCACAAAAGTGAAAACACGTTTCCTACAATCATCTTAGAAAAGAAATGGTTTTAAAATTAAAGTCAATCTTTAGTAACAAGCACTTTTTAAAAATACATTGCTTCTTTTCTTACTTAAACCTAGCTTGATTCAGAGAAGTATCTACCACTTTACAAATTATACAAAATGTTTTCATTTGGTTGTGTAGAAATCAAAATGAAAATGTTACTTAGTATTACATGACCCAGATTTCATATATGACTCTAATTGACATAAACAAAAGCAGAAATAAAAACTAATATACCAAGGACTTCCCTGATAGTCCATTGGTTAAGACTCCACGCTTCTACTGCAGGAAGTGCAGGTTCAGTACCTGGTTGGGAAACTAAGATCCCACATGCCTCATGGTATGGCGAAAAAAAAAAATTCTAATGTATCAATATATCTTTTTTAAAATGTTTGTCTATGAAGTATCTGATGTAGTCAAAATCACAAAAACAGAACGTAAAAAAGGAGGGAAAACTAGTGTTTAACAGGCACAGACTTTGAGTTTTACGAGATGAAAACATTCTAGCAGTCTATTGAACAACTATGTGCACATACCTAGTGCTACTGAGCTATACACTTTAAAAATGTTTAAGATGGAACATGTAATGTTATGTTATTGAAACCACAATTTAAATTAAACATTTTTTGAAAAACATGTCTCTATTCAACTCATACAGTGAAACTGAATCATTGTGAAACTTCCTAACTGTTGGAAACAGCGTTATTACAATATCAATATACTCTACCCAGGAACTACAGTACTGAAAGAAAAGATTTAATTCACTGGAACACAATATAAACTTATTTTCAAAATAAGTAGTGATTAAAAAGAGCACAGCATGTAGGGGCTAAACTCTAATATTATGTTAGAAACACAAACAGGAAAACCCTTCCTGTGAATAAAAGAAACTTTTCCTACTCCAAATTTCCTCCACCAGCTTCTGCTGAATGCCAGGCACTGAGCTTACCAATGGCTAGGGAAGCAAAAATGGAAGAGATAAAAGATTCCTGACTTTTGGAAGCTTACAGTACTTTGGAAAGATATATACAAAAACTTACGGTAGTACTTTGGAAAGATATTTACAAAAACTTATGAAAAGTTCTCCAGAAACCACAGTTGAACAATTATTCCTTAAAATAAGGTGAAAGACAATCCAAAGGGTAAATATGAAAAAAAAAATAATAATCACAGTCTTTGTCAATATATGTTTCCACAGTATAGCTAGAACTTATTTATGTTCTAGGAATCTCTGAACATTTCAAGTTTGAGCTCAGACTGGGATATGAAGCAACTGAATTATAATAAAGACACCTTGGTTTAGCCTAAATAGACAAGATTTTTGAAAAGTAAGAAGCATTTATTATAAGCTTCTAATGCCTCCAGCATAATTTCACAATTCTCTACCAGCAGAGATCATTGCTATTTGTATAGTGCCTGACAGTTTATAAAGCACTCTCCTTGATGTTATTTCACTTGATCCTTACAACTGTTAATGAGGCTGGCAGATACTATCTTCATCATTTTATAGATGAGGTGCTGAGACACAGAGAGATGAAGCAACTTGGTGGTAACAGTCACCAGGTTATTGCTTGCAAAACCAGCACTAAAACCAGGCCTTCTTGTCATTGTATTACTATACTTTATTTGGCAATTCCTTTGCTTACAGTAAAATTACAGGACAACCTTTGCAAAGGATCATAACTCAACTATTAACCCAAAATTATGTAACTGGAGTCTGTATAGGGTTGCATACAGTATAAGGTTACAGGCTATATCACAGGGACAGACTTTTGGGGAAAAATTTCCCTCCCTCAGTTTCTCTTCTCTTCATAGAACCATATAATGAGCATGGTTATAAGTATTTTAGAAGCATTGACTATCATCTTCTTCCTTAAAAATGCTGAAATGTGGATGTGATTTGTATCACAGTGACATAAAATAGAAAGTCTTCATTGAAAACTACATGGGAGGCTGGCAGGAAAAAATGATAAGCCGGAAAGACACAACAACAATCTTGCCCAAGAAGTCTGAGAGTGGACATTGCCATTATACGATGAAAGAAACCCCATCCATTAGCTTTCGCGCTCCACATCCCAGCTTCTCCCACGGAAGATGCAACAGCTGGCAGCAAGCCCTGAGCTCCATGAGTGGCCATTGCCACTCCATCTATTACCCTTCAGAGGAGCCTTGGCATCAGGCATTTCCATGACCAGAGTTTTCTTCCTCCATCCATTCTAGGGAAGCTCATCTTGACACCTCCTTCTCCAGGACCAACCCCCAATGTATGCATAAGCCTGAATGTGCGTGTGTGCACACTGCATACTCCCTGAATTCAAGGCCTAAATGTAAAAAGATCCGTAAACTCACTGCTGAAAAAGCCAAAGCTTCACACATTTTTTAAGTTGTAAGCTCTTGACTAACCTCAGGGTATAACAGTCTCATACATCAATGGTAAAAAGGATCCCAGTTAGTTTATTTGACTTTTCACCACCCAAAATGAGAAAGCTTACGCATAGTTACCTCTGGTGTCAGGAAAAAACTTAAGGACTTACTTTGTCATCTTCCCAGACCATCCTTGGCTCTTGCTTGGCTAAAAATAAATGTTTTCACCTTGGTCATTATAAAGTACTTAAAAATGTTCCTATCTGTTATGGGCCGTACTGTTGTTCTCCCAGAAAAACTCATGTGTTAAAGCTCTAACCCCTAGGACCTCAGAATGTGACCAGATTTGGAGACAGGTCGTTTAGAAAAGTGATTAAGCAAAAATGTGGCCAGTAGGTGGGCCCTGATCCAATATGAAAGGTGTCCTTATTAGAAACACAGAGAGACACCAAGGATGCATGTATACAGGGAAAAAAGGCCACATGACACAGCAAGAAGGTGGCCCTCTGCAAGCCAAGGAGAGAGGCTTAGAAGAAACCAATCTGCCCATAACAGACTTGATCATGAACTTCAGCCTCCGGAATAGTGAGCAAACACACTTCTGCTGCATACACCAACCAGTCCAGTATTTTGCAATAGAAGCCTTAGCAAACTAATATACCAACTGAATCCTGTGTTCCCACTTGTATCATGGTAGAGGTCTGCTGACTTCCTCTTTGCTCTCTAGTCAGAGTTTCTAAAGAATGAAGCCCTCTTCTCATTTCTATGCCTCATAAAATCGTGTAATGTTTAAAACAAAAGGATCCTTGGGTACATGTTGCAAATATGCATGTACCAGGATCAATGGCAGAAGAAACCATTTCATGTACCCAATTAAGGTCTTAAATGAACCATTTTTAGAAAAATAACCATTAGGAACTTTAAAACAGTCTTTCCCCTGATGAGATGAAAAGAGTTTCAATGTATTACTGCATCTGTTTGCAACATGTCAGAGTTGGCAGACAGGTTAGTCTCTAATCAGAAGAGGCTTGCAGTTGGAAAGCAGGACGTGTAATATTCCTCAATATTTTGCCTGATTAAGTGCTTAAATTTGGAAGATTTGAACAGACAATCAAAATCTGTGAATATGTGATCTTGTGATTAAATTTCCCCAGTGTCTAACCCCAAAATCTCACTAATTCCCTATACAACATTTTCCCTTAGTCTTTTATGCAGTCTTAGATAAGACTCTAATTGGGGAGGCAATATTTCTATGTTAAAGCACTCTGAAAACATAAGAAATTGTTATACCAAAATTAGAAATAACTGCATTACTAATTCTAATCATGGTTACATTGCTTACTTGTACTGATCAATTTGTAGTCATATGCTTCACTTTCAGACCCCTGTGTCAGAGTTTAGAATCCCATGGACAGAGGAGCCTGGTGGGCTACAGTCCACGGGGTCACAAAGAGTCGGACTCGAATGAGCAACTTCACTTTCTTCTTTCTCTCTTTCTGAAGCTATATTTGATGCACAAGCTTCCATTTTGTCAACAGCTTTAGGAATTATCTGGATTGCACTGTTTATATCAAAGGTTTCTAAATGCTTTTACCTAAAGCCCTAGCTGTTTCGGAAGGAGAAAGTTCTCAATCAGTGTTTTCCAGACAATACCTTCATTGTCTTAGGGGAGAGCAGGTGAGACAGGGAGACACACCAAATTGATCATTAAATCAATTTCACGTAACTTAACAGAGTTAAAATTTGAGTAAAACAGAAGACAACATAGAGCGATTCAAGGTCTACAGTGTAAGTACAAGTCTCTCCCCTGTAGCATTAAAGCGTTCAGACTCCAGGCATCTCTTGACCCCGTGGGCACAACTACCCAGGGAAGGAGGAAGTATTGTCACCATTGGTGGCGGATGGACAAGGAATCCAGCTTGCAGTGCAAACTCTCGCCTTTCCCTTGAATGAATCTGCTTTCTGTTCAGCATTCTGCCCAGAGGGAAAAAACAGCAGAGGCCTCCAGTCGTCCAGATGCGCCATTAACGACAGGGGCAAGTCTATTAAATTCTGCTGGGAATTGGCAGCAAGCCCTTTTGACCTGAGATCTAAATGCAGATTTACAGTCAGCTTTAATCTCCATTTGTCACTTTAATCTCCGTTTATCTGTCTTCGCTATACTGTTTCTCGTTTGGTCTGAAACCATGGAAGCAAAGGAAAGGGAGTGTCAGTTTTGAGTCGCTAAAACCTCCAAATTTATATAAGACATGGAGTGGGGGTAGAGAGTAATGTCCGCTGGGATTTTACTCCATTTTGAGGGAAATGAACACGCACATTTTAAGAGGTGACGCATGAGGATGCTATGACAGACATTCCAAATATATGTAGCTGGTCATTCTGGAAAGGCTTCCATGAGAATTTTAAGGTGGACTTGAAAGTATTTTGAACTTCAAAGGTAATTTATAGAGAAGAGGAAGGGAAAATACTGCAGGTGTACAGAAAGAAAATGAGTTGTAATGCTTCGTTAAGTGGAATTAACGGGAAAAACACACACTGGGGACTTCCCTGGTGGTCCAGTGGTTATTAGGACTCTGCGCTTCCACTGCAGGGAGCCCAGGTTTGATCTCTGATCAGGGAACTAAGATCCCACATACCATGTGCAGCATGGTCTAAAAAACCAAAAAAGCATACTCATTTATAATGTATACTATCCAATCTCCAGACATGCTATAAATGTTATCTACATGTCTATAAGATAAGCATATAATATTGTGTGTGTACTCATATGTGTGAAACTCTCAGAGAAAACTGATGAAAAACATTAACTGAGAAGAAACTTGAGATTCCAGGTACCCTTTGACATTGACATTGAAGATTTGCCATGGGGACTTTTGACATTTACTCACACCTCCAGTATCAGAATATGTGTACCATATACTTCGATATATTGGCCTTCTGCTCGTCTTCCACATATTTAATTGAAAAAGAGGACAACAGAGACATAGAAGAAAGAAGAAAAAGAATGGAGGAAGGAAGAGAGAAGTACAGTGAGAAACACATGATAATAGAAATACACCAGCCTTAACTGTTTATTTGGAAGGTACTCTAGGACCGGAAAAGGTCAGTGGAAGACTTTTATGACAACCAATATTCATGACATCGATGACTACAAAAGTAGAAACCAATACTCAAATTTTCAACTGATAGAATGAGAGGTGAATGTCACGAGGAAACTCATTTGTAAAAGTATAGGCTTTACATGTCTGTCTTAATAAATCAAAAGTTAATTAT
>SJYA01001725.1:293274-323091 GCA_006410615.1 Neotragus moschatus
TCCTGTTTGCTCCTTTTTATCTCTTCTAACAATGGAAAGTTAAGTGATTCATAATATTTGGAAAGAACTGCAGAAACCATTACATAGCCCAATATCTGAGAAAATTACTTTAATTCTAGAAAATGTTACTCTGCTCATGTGAAGAAGAAAATCACATTATTCACATTGGTAGTAGTTAAAATTCATGAGCTGTGGAATCTTCCTGGCTCATCTGCGTACCCACCTATTGCCTTGGACAATTGTACTGTCTGTGTCTTGGTTTCCTCATCTGTAAAATGTGAATAGTAATACCTACAATGAAGATGTTGCAAGGATTAGATGAGATCCTACAAGAGTTTATAATTGTATGTGGGACACAGAGGGAGCTCAGTCAATGTTATTATATAAATATATACTCAGCGGTATAACATGAAGCCCATTTTTAACAATCCTACTACAATCTCTATGTTTTATCTTCATTCCATTTCATTTCACTAAAGGGCAACCTTCAGCTATATGGAAAGGTCAATCATTTGATTCTCTTGTTACAGCAAGAGAAAAGAGAGCAGACAGTCTTCTTTATTCTTTCAAAAATATCAGTGGAATAAGACCATTCGACTCACGGTAAAAGTCACAGCTCTTTAATACTGATCTTTTCCAGAAGTAAATGCATAGGTAAAATGCAAGAATGGTCTCTCTCTACCCCTAAAAACTAGGGTGAAGATAATAAGGTGTAACATTCAGCTGGGCTAGCTCTAAATACAAATTTTACTCCCTAGATTACTAATTTACATGACGGAGAAATATCTCAACATCAGTCTCGATAGGAAATAACTTACATGACACTTTGTACCACATGCCCTTCTAGAGAGTAAACTTATTAAGGGCAAGGTATTCTGACCTCACTTGTGCTTGATAAATCTGAAGAAATGAAAATTGACAATATAATGGCTGGAAATTAGCATATGTCAGGTAATATACAGAATGCCCTTCATAACAGAATACACATGAGTTGGTCAACGTCTACAAAGAGGTTGTTTTCTAGGAATCAGGTGAAAGCCCAGGTCATTGTTATAATTCGATACATTCCGTATATGTGTATGGAATGCCTTACTTGTCCCAGGTACTGGGGGCCCTGCTTTCCAGGAACTTATAAACTAATAGAGATTAATCAAATACATCAGATATGTATTATATTTGCAATACAAGTTAGAAAGTGATTACTGCTCCAAAATGTTTAAATAAAATATTGCAAGAAGTTAACAGATGGAAGAATTTCTCCATCTAAATGCATTCCTTCTGTAAAAAAAGAAAAAGAAGCAAATTTCTCTTGTCCATATAAAAGTACATCATCCTTAGGGTCTATCCCATTTTTCCACGAGCAATGGTGCTATAGTGGTGAGCACAGCTGTCTTCCATTTCTTGAAATGAACAGAGTAACTTCCTTCAGAGAGCAGAAAGCAAAATTGGTATGTCTATCAGAACAGAAATGTATACTTTACAAATCAGATTTATTATATTAGTCTTTAACAAAACTGTGTTATTATTTATTGGGGCAGTAGTGACTTCACACACACACACTTTATTTTCCCCAATCTCAAATATATATGCCATGTATAGAGGCTTCTGATGCTGAAGCTTCAATATTTTGGTTACCTGATGCAAAGAGCCAATTCATTGGAAAAGACTCTGACACTGGGAAAGATTGAGGGCAGATGGAGAAAGGGGCAACAAAGGATGAGATGGTTGGATAATATCACCAACTCAATGAACATGAGTTTGAGCAAACTCTGGGAGATAGTGAAGGACAGGGAAGCCTGGCGTGCTACAGTCCATGGGATCACAAAGAATCAAACAGGACTTAGCAACTGAACAGCAACAGGAGACTTCTATTTTCCAGATTAGGGAACTGATCCACTATCTAAGAAACAGGGTCCCCGAGACAAACATGTTTCTGACAGAGTGCTGTTATATCTTCCATTCAGAAATCAGGCCATTTGAAAGACACATCTTCAACGCTACCATATTCTATTAGGAAAAGTTCAGTGCACCCTGTGAATCAATATATGTAACACCTAAAGAAATCCATAAGCTCAGAGCTTTAATTCTACATGAGAAGGAAAAAAAAAAAAANATTCAGAAATCAGGCCATTTGAAAGACACATCTTCAACGCTACCATATTCTATTAGGAAAAGTTCAGTGCACCCTGTGAATCAATATATGTAACACCTAAAGAAATCCATAAGCTCAGAGCTTCAATTCTACATGAGAAGGAAAAAAAAAAAACTTTGAACCTTGTTTTCGGAAAGAAGTATCAATTTGTCCAAATCAACTTTAAGAAAAACAAAGTCAGTTAAGAAAAACAAACTCATTCTAGCTTTCCCTTCTATAATCACGGATTGCTTTCCAAAAAGACAGGTGTCTATCTGCTGAGACACGTGACCACAGGCTACAGTGTAAGGCCCCCGCTACAAGCACAGAGCAGGCAGCAAAGAGCAGGCAGGCAGAGCCGCCAGCCAGAGCAGAGAAGTGGCCACATCCGGGCTGCTCACCAACTCCATCAATAAGGCTCTCTTGTGCCAGGCTTTTAAATACCTTCATTTTAAAATTAGATTTTGATTTTTTTTTCCCTCAGAAACAGCTAAATCTCTGTTCAGCTACCCAAACATATTTTACAACTTAGATTAGTGTGTTCTGCCTTCCTGCTTTTTTTTTTTTTTTTTTTTGCAGCTGTTACTTTTAAGAGAGCACATTTTGCTTTCCAAATGAGAAGGGAGGCTTTTATTTAAAGGAGGAATTTTTCTGCTCGTTGTCATCTGGGCATCCTCCCTACTTTTTATGATTTCAGAACCTGCTTAAAACATCTTCATATGCAAACTGTGCAGCGGCACCAGAGTGGAAATGTTCACAGTTTCAAACTTGATAGAAAACATAGAAATGAACCAAAAGTAAGGCCAGATGACAGAGGGCACGTAAAAGCCCACTTGGTTTCACCTTTTCTTCAGGTGCAGCCACTTACTATAGCATCTATGCAAGAAAGTTAGGAAAAGGGATTCACAGCATGAATTGTTGTTTTTAGTCACTCCATGGCAGGAAAAAAAAAAAAAAAAGAAGCCTCATTAGTGTCATCTTTGATTGTCAGAATATTTATGTCTCTACTTACACATATCACAGGGCTTCCCTGATAGCTCAGCTGGTAAAGAATCCACCTGCAATACAGGAGACCCCAGTTTGATTCCTGGGTAGGGAAGATCCGCTGGAGAAGGGATAGGCTACCTACTCCAGTATTCTTNTCATTAGTGTCATCTTTGATTGTCAGAATATTTATGTCTCTACTTACACATATCACAGGGCTTCCCTGATAGCTCAGCTGGTAAAGAATCCACCTGCAATACAGGAGACCCCAGTTTGATTCCTGGGTAGGGAAGATCCGCTGGAGAAGGGATAGGCTACCTACTCCAGTATTCTTGAGCTTCCCTTATGGCTCAGCTGGTAAAGAATCTGCCTGTAATGTAGGAGAGCTGGGATTGATCCCTGGGTTAGGAAGATCCCCTGGAAAAGGGAAAGGCTACCCACTCCAGTATTCTGGCCTAGATAATTCCATGGACTGTATAGTCCACGGGGTTGCAAACTGTTGGACATGACTTAGCGAATTTCATTTCACACATATCTTTCACCACACACATAGCTTAACAGGGTAGCTATGATGCCTATGAACCTTTAAAGCGCATGGCACAATCGTATGCTGATATCACTAAAAGGTTTGCATATTAAGTGGCAGAATGATCACCACTTAAAACTACATCTTTAAATGGATCGTCATATGGTATAAATGTGGTTATTTTCCTAACACTGCTCTATAAAGTTGATTAAGATATAGAGGCCAAAATACTTGGGGGTTAAATAGCATTCTTGAGTAATTTATACAGTTTCCCAAAGAACAGATGCATGTTCTATTTGCTTGAACAAAGATTGATGGAATCTCTCAAAATCAGCATTGACTAGGACTTCCCCGGCAGTCCAGTGGTTAAAACTCTGGGCGTCCAATGCAGGTGGAACAGGTTCAATCCTTGGTCAGGGAATTAGGATCCCACAGGCCATGCAGTGAAGCCAAAAAAAAGTTGTGTGTGTGTGTGTGTGTGTGTGTTTTAATTTAAAAAAAAATTCAGTGTTGCCCATTTCTTAAGGAGTTCACAGGGGATGATTTATTTAACTGAGGAATTTAACCTTCCCTATCTATTCCCGTCAGCTCTGGGATTTCTTTGGAAGGAATGATGCTGAAGCTGAAACTCCAATACTTTGGCCACCTCATGCAAAGAGTTGACTCACTGGAAAAGACTCTGATGCTGGGAGGGATTGGGGGGCAGGAGAAGAAGGGGACGACAGAGGACGAGATGGCTGGATGGCATCACTGACTCGATGCACATGAGTTTGAGTGAACTCCGGGAGATGGTGATGGACAGGGAGGCCTGGAGTGCTGCGATTCATGGGGTCGCAAAGAGTTGGACACGACTGAGCGACTGAACTGAACTGAACTGAACTGATTCCCGTTGGCTCAATGGTAAAAAAAAAAAAAGAAAAAGAAAAAGAAAAATCTACCTTCCAATGAAGGAGACACAGGAGATGCAGCTTCCATACTTGAGTTGGGAAGACCCTCTGGAGNCTGCGATGCATGGGGTCGCAAAGATCGGACATGACTGAGCAACTGAACTGAGCTGAACTGAACTGAACTGATTCCCGTTGGCTCAATGGTAAAAAAAAAAAAAAAGAAAAGAAAAAGAAAAATCTACCTTCCAATGAAGGAGACACAGGAGATGCAGGTTGCATACTTGAGTTGGGAAGACCCTCTGGAGGAGGAAATGGCAACCCACTCCATTATTCTTGCTTGGGAAATCGCATGGACAGAAGAGTCTGGGGGGCTACAGTCCATGGGGTCACAAAGAGTTGGACACAACTGAGCACACACACACACATTTACTATATAATTAGGGTTCGTCCATTTATATGGAAGGACGTTGTATAAGCTATAGATTGTAGCAGTGGAGAAAAAATGCATTTCCAAATCCCTGATTCCGAGCCCACACTTTCTTCCCCTCCGCCTTTAACAGCTTACCTATACCTGCCCTGCCATGTTCAGCTGCTTCACTTAGGATCCCCATGACTTTATCACGCCATCTCCCCATAATGTTGAGATTAATCATCCATATGTCTGTCTTCACTATTCTGTGTGTACTCAAGGGGAGGCAGTTGTTGGTACTTTTCCTTAACCAACTAGTTAAAGATACATTTGTGCTGGTCTGAACTGATATCAGAGAACTTAAATAGGTAACAGTTTAAAACAGATTTCACAAAATTACAAGGGGTCCCTATGAACATTCCAGCCACACAGTTTATTATTCAAAGCTTCCACCGTAAATAGATCATTTCAAAGGTGAGACAATCTGATGGCTCTATCCTTAGGGCTGACTTTTTAAACTAACTTTCCTCTCCGTCAATTTCTTTATCTCCCAAGAAATACCACTGCCACTTAAGATACTCTTTGTATTTAACTCTTCTAATCTTTTCAGGTATTTGAAAATTGCTGTCTGTGATGCTACAATATGCCACGTTTTGGAGGAAAAAAAAAACATCTGATAGGCATATATATAGCAGGTGCTTCGTTGGAAGAAATATTATGCTGTAAAATAGAATGAAAGCCACAAAATGTATGTTCTACACAATAAACTCTCGTGGTCTATACTTTTACAAATTGATTTCCACTGGCTAAGCTAACAGAACTTATCAGCTGCAGTCTTTCAAAGAAAACATGACTGTGTCTTTATATTACACCATTTAAATGTGATCTTACTAAAAGTTGTCTGGAAGGCAAAAAAAAAAAGAAATCTCTTTATAATTACAATTGGTGACAGTCAATTATCTATTGACTTCCTACAAGGCTCAAACACTATGTTCCAGGGACCGTGCTCAGTCACTCAGTCATGTCTAACTCTTTGTGACACCATGGACTATAGTCCGCCAGTCTCCTCTATCCACGGAATTTTTTTTTTAATTTATTTGGCTGTGCTGGGTCTTAGTTGCAGCATGTGGGATTTAGTTCCCCGAAAAGGAAATGAACCTGGGTCCCCTGCACTGGGAGCTCAGAGTCCTAGCCACTAGACCACCAGGGAAATCTCTGTCCATGGAATTTTCCAGGCAAGAATGCTAGAGTGGGTTGCCATCTCCTCCCTCCAGGGGATCGAACTGGAGTCTTTTGTGTCTTCTCCTTTGGCAGGCAGATTTCTTTACCACTGCACCACCTAGGAAGCCCCTAGAGGCCCCTATGGGTAAATTTGGAAAACACAAATAAAGAGACATTTTATTAATTTATGTATTTTTAATTGAAGGATAATTGCCTTACAATGTTGTATTGGTTTCTGCCATATATCAACGTGAATCAGCCATAGGTAAACCTATGTCCCCTCCCTCTTGAACCTCCCCACCCACCTCCCTCCTCCCACCCCATCTAACCCCTCTAGTTTGTCAGAGCACTCCCATACAGCAAATTCCCACTGGCTATCTATTTTACATATGGTAATACATATGTTTCCATGCCTCTCAATTCACCCCACCCTCTCCTTCCCGCTCTGTCCACAAGTCTGTAAGAGGCTCATTTTAAACGGCACAAGAGAAGAGGCAGAAGAAGGCAAAATTTGAATAATTACCAAATGAACACACAAATGTTCCACGAACTTAACAAAGAAGGAGAAGCTGGGGATCAGGTGGCTTACAACACATTCACAACAGAGAATCTGACCTCAGGTGGATTTTCCCTGTTGGAGAAAAGTGGAGAGAACAGAGTCAGACTTATTTTATTGTTGTTCAGTGGCTAAGTCATGTCCAACTCTTTGTGACCCCATGGACTACAGCATGCCAGGTTTTCCTGTCCTTCACCATCTCCCAGAGTTTCCTCAAACTCATGGCCATTGAGTCAGTGATGCCATCCAACCGTCTCATCCTCCGCCATCCCCTTCTCCTCCTGCCTTCAAGCTTTCCCAGCATTAGGCTCTTCACATCAGGTGGCCAAAGTATTGGAGCTTCAGGATCAATNTTTCCTGTCCTTCACCATCTCCCAGAGTTTCCTCAAACTCATGGCCATTGAGTCAGTGATGCCATCCAACCGTCTCATCCTCCGTCATCCCCTTCTCCTCCTGCCTTCAAGCTTTCCCAGCATTAGGCTCTTCACATCAGGTGGCCAAAGTATTGGAGCTTCAGCATCAATCTTTTCAATGAATATTTACAGTTGATTTCCTTTTAGAGTAGACTGGTTTGATCTCCTTGTAGTCCAAGAAGACTCTTGAAGTCAAGAGTCTTCTCCAGCACCACAGTTCAAAAGCATCAATTCTTCTGCACTCAGCCTTCTTTATGGTCCAACTTCCACAATGGTACATGACTACTGGAAAAACCACAGCTTTGACTATACAGACTTTTGTTAGCAAAGTTATGTCTCTGCTTTTTAATACACTGTCTAGGTCTGGCATAGCTTTACATCTAAGGAGAAAGCGCCTTTTAATTTCATGCCTGAAGTTACCGTCTGCAGTAATTTTGGAGCCCAAGAAAATAAAATCTGTCACTCTTTCCTGTTTCCCCACCTATTTGCCATGAAGCGATGGGACCGGATGCCATGATCTTAGCTTTTCAAATGTTGAGTTTTAAGTCAGCTATTTTTTTTTTCAACAGCATGAATAAGCCTTGTTATGAGGAGTTAGCAAATGTAATGAGACACAGAAAGAAAATGAAATTTAGTGAAACTTTTTACTAGACAGAAATTTCTAGAAGGATGCTTAGAAGTACCCTAGGAGGACAGCTTGAGATTCTGAATGTCAAACAGATGGGGTTGAAATTTATCCTCAAGCCACTGGAGAACCAAAATTGACCTCTGATAGTATAAGACTTAAAACTCTAAGTCAGGAGATCACAAAGTGTGATTCAGGGACCATGGGCATTACTTGGGCACTGGCCCCATCTCAGAGCTAACTAATACATGGAAAACTCTCAGCATAGAACCCAGCATTTGAACACACCTCCTGGGTGATTTTGACAACCACTGGTTTGTCTAAGCAAATGAAAATAATTAAGGCAATGTACCAGCTATATATTCCTCTGCTGGCGGCATACGCAACAGAATCCAGTGAGAATGGCCCGAAAGAGAAGTTTCAGAGCCATTTCTGAGTAGAAGACCAGAAAGGAGAAATAAATGTTTTTGAAAGATTTCCTATTTGACATTTAACAGTACTTCAGGATCACCTTTTAACGTGCTATTAAAGCTTCTCTCTTAGAAGCTTATCATAAAAGGAAATTAAAAGTGACTAAGTCTCCGAATGGGGATTACAGCCTACTAGGTTTTCTCTCTCCTCTTCTGAATAAGAAATAGATTCCTCATCACGATACGTGTGTCAGGAGGGAACTGGGATAAAAAAGAACTAACATTTACCGACGACTTCTCTCTCAGGCTGCTCACATGCATTATGTCATTTAATCCTCCCAAAAAAGTATTATGAGCCACATTATATCATTACCCTTTTTTATAGATAAGGATACTGGGGTTCAAAGAGGTAAGAAAAGTTTAAAATAATCAATTAGCAAGCACAAAACAATGAATTAAGTCCTTTTTTCCCATATGGTACCATCCCCTAGGAGGTCCAAAGATTCCAATATAAACAAGGAATTCCTATTATTTCCATTCCAGTTGGTGTTTGAGACATTCTTTGGAAGTTGTTCATCTTGCTTATGTAATGGGGATGACATTCTGAAAGTACTTAATTCAATTCAGTTTGCCCCTTAATCCATTATTTTCTTACAAGCTTCCACCTGAGAGTGTATCGATATCTGTTACCTGACCTCTCTAGCAGACAAACATCTCCAAACCCAAAAGGCGTGAGGTCCAGCCAGAAGAGAAAGGGTAGCAAACCCACTGGTCCAGAGTTCATGGGAAGAAAGGGCTTGGAAGGATTTAATGGCTCCCCACAGGCTTCCCAGGTGGCTCAGAAGTAAAGAATCTACCCACCAATGCAGGAGACGCAGGTTCGATCCCTGGGTCCGGAAGATCACTGGAAGGAGGAAATGGCAACCCACTTCAATATTCTTGCCTTGGAAATCCCGTGGACAGAAAAGCCTGGTGGGCTACAGTCCATAGGGTCACAGAAGTCAGTCATAACTTAGCAACTAAAGAGCGACACGAATGGCTCCCCACATCTCCCAGTTTCTCCTCTCTCAGCTTTGCATCTAGAGGAGAGCCAAAGAAAAGAGAGATTTCTGGCTCAAGTTTTGCCTAGGACCCCAGGAAGAGATTGCCCAGTGGGCCACCTAAAGCTGACCTTAGAGTAAACGTGGAGGCAGTGGGCACTCAGAGGAAGGGCTGCACCCCTGCACCCACACCTGGGGGACACAGGCCTGGCCCAGAAGTCCTCACAGTCCTCCCGGAGGCCCAGAAAGCAGCTGAGTGGTAAACCAGGAGGTAATCAAGCCTACAGGAGGGCCAAAGGCCAGGTGAAGGCCAGGTCAGGGATTTAGGAGGCCTCTGGGGCCAGAATGGCCAATGTCAGGGTGAAGACGTCAGAAAAGAAGGCTACCAGGTCCTTCCCAAGTTGTATAAGATCAGATCACTGAACACACCAACCCCAGACATCAGCTGTGCAGGCCAGCAGGGCCCAGAGATGGGCAGAGCCCAAGGAAACTCCCCCTTCCCTCTCTTTCCTGGGGAAGAATCACTCCCTTGTCACTCCCCAGGCCTGTGCAAGAGACTCATTGGCTTTTCTGTCATTCATTGTTTGACACACATGTACACACCCTTTATCAAGTGCCAGGCGCTATGCTAAGAGCTTACATGTTCATTCATGCAGTAGAATCAGAACACAGAGACGGAGCAACTATGAAGTATATCCCTGTTCACTGATGACAAACCAAGGCACAGAGAGGCTTGGAAAAAGGTCCAGGAAATAAAACAAGAAGTCAAAGACAGACTCTGCTTAAGCACCAAACCAGAACAAGTTTCTCGCGTGATTTACTGTTGCTCAGAAGAGCTAAACTGATCACACTAAGCTTTATAAACTCGACCACACTAAAATTTTTCACTCATCATGTTATCCAGCACATGGGAGGTCCTGAGGAAAACCAGCTGAGTCATGTGAGTGAAGCGACGGAGGAGGCGGCGGCAGAAAGGAACAGGAAGACAGAGGCAATAACTCTGCCTTTTCAAGTCAGAGTGGCAGTGTGCCCATATTTTCAACTTTGGGGGGAAAAAATGGTGGTAACTCACAGTCTTCCTATAGGTCCTCCAAAAGCTTGTAAAACAGGTGAGTCCCTGGAAAGGGGGGAATGATGACTTAGCAGCCTGGCTGATTTTCTCTAGTCTGCTTTCTCTTGTCTTCTTTTTTCTCTTCCCAGTGACCACTGCTTGGACCAAAGAGAAATCAAAAAACATCCCATTTCTCTAACTTTTTTTTTTTTTAATGGAAAATGTCCAATTTTTCGAAGTATTTTTCAGCAATGTTTAATGTTTTTCCCCAAAGCCCACGAGACTGAAATACCACCCTCAGCTCAAACCTTAGTGTAAAGGTCTTCAAGTTCATTTTGCACAGAGCACATAGCTGCCCCTTGCAGAAACCCTTCACACCTCGCCCCACAGGAAGACAAAATGCACCGTCAAAACAACAGAAAGGGAAAACAAGGGCAGACTGGATATAATTCTAAAAATTAAATATATGGCCTCCAGAAATATACTGTCATTTTTAGGATCAAAAGGAATGAACTGAAAGTATAAGGGGTTTTCTAGGCTTTTTGGAGCCCCATTAATTATTTTTGTCCCTGCTGCTGCTGCTGCTGCTGCGTTGTTTCAGTCATNATGATGACTTAGCAGCCTGGCTGATTTTCTCTAGTCTGCTTTCTCTTGTCTTCTTTTTTCTCTTCCCAGTGACCACTGCTTGGACCAAAGAGAAATCAAAAAACATCCCATTTCTCTAACTTTTTTTTTTTTTAATGGAAAATGTCCAATTTTTCGAAGTATTTTTCAGCAATGTTTAATGTTTTTCCCCAAAGCCCACGAGACTGAAATACCACCCTCAGCTCAAACCTTAGTGTAAAGGTCTTCAAGTTCATTTTGCACAGAGCACATAGCTGCCCCTTGCAGAAACCCTTCACACCTCGCCCCACAGGAAGACAAAATGCACCGTCAAAACAACAGAAAGGGAAAACAAGGGCAGACTGGATATAATTCTAAAAATTAAATATATGGCCTCCAGAAATATACTGTCATTTTTAGGATCAAAAGGAATGAACTGAAAGTATAAGGGGTTTTCTAGGCTTTTTGGAGCCCCATTAATTATTTTTGTCCCTGCTGCTGCTGCTGCTGCTGCGTTGTTTCAGTCATGTCCGACGCTGTGCGACCCCAGAGACAGCAGCCCACCAGGCTCCCCCGTCCCTGGGATTCTCCAGGCAAGAACACTGAGATATTACCAAATGGAGCCACTGCTCACACTGACATAATCTCGGCTCCCAGGGGGCAGTCTCGTGGGACATGAGGCCCACCAAGGCGGCAGATGTATGGCACCGACAATATATTTATCTGAGATCTGGTTCAGTTTTTAAAAATCTAACATGTCGCTGAATAGGTCCTAGGATATGGTATTTGTACAATGTAAAAAAAAAAAAAAAAGATTCTTTTGGGGGAGAGGAGAAAAAAAGAACAGTGCTTTCAATGCTCAGTATCCTTTACATCTGCTGCTCAGCTGGAAACACTGTTAAAAGGCCATTAGGACCTTAAGGTAACAGACCTCGAAGGCTCTGAAAGCCAGGGAGCAATTTGCTGTTTGTGTGAGGATCAGCCCAGCCACTTCCTTTTCAAGGGCTGAAAACAGCTTCTGTCGTGAGCCGTGAAAATCAATTCCACAGGAACCAGGCTGAAACGTGGCCGAAGGTGGTACACCTGCGGGCTGGCGCTACACAGCAGAGCCTCCTTCTGGGCATCCCCGGCACCTTCCAGAAGGAGGGGACGGGCAGTCTGGGACTTCAGAAACCTCCAGGCTTCTCTCTTAGGACACTGGTTCTCTCTGATGTTTCAATGGGTTAAAATCCGAATTGTGTGTGGCCCAGAATGAAGATCGCTTCAGGGAGTGTCGACCTGGGAAAAGCCGACTCTGCCTTATTTGTATTCCATCTTTCTGTTTTTCCTGATGATAGTAATTTGGAGAGAGGCTCATTTTTTTTCTGAAGAATACTGTTTCAAAGCCTTTCAACATAAAAGGCATTTTTTTAAACTTTTTTTTTCAAGTACACATGATATTTTTGAAAATTTCAGAGGAATCACAATGGTTTTGTCAAGAGTTGTACCTGATAAACTCATGGTTAGAAAGGTTAAAACTCACTTTAAAATGCATGACAGGTTTTTCAGTTATAGGAAATTGTTACTCCAGTTATAATATGCAACCTTGGTTACGACATAGAATTAAGACCATGATAACCTATATTTTTATATATAGTCAACCCTCTGTTAAACTGCAAACCTTTGTATAATTTACTAAGCATACGCTGGATAAAAATAAATTGCCATTCTTAAGTCATAGCAATTTGTTTATGTTTAGGCATATAACTTCTCACAATATTGAATTTATCTTTACAGCAATAACCCAGGCTGAGAAACTGACTGAAAGATAATTTGTTAAATTAATATGACAAAATAAAAAAGCATTATTTCACAGTTTTTTGTTGTGAATATCTGTTGCACCTAATGTATTGTTTTAATTGGAATTTAAATGTGATTACATGTAGTTTCTGGATTAAAATAGAAAAACATGTTTATACAATTTTGATATGTCTATTATACAAAACATATCATGAAGATCCCTGATTTTAAGAAATCCTCAAGTTATTTTTTCTAAAAACAGAAGGTGGTAAGTGAAAAGAGATTATATGTATTAATTTTGTTATTGATGACATAACAGTTGCCATTTGCAATCTATTATATTCAATTGAAATTGACCTTTTATGAGAGCCATGTGGTAATGTAAGCAAAATGAATATATTCTTTATGGCAGTCATATAAAAAGATTGGCCTAAGCTTTTAACATAGTACTTGACCTCCTGGTGTCTGAATACCCCCCAAGTCTGTGAAAGAATACTGAATAAGATAACCACATAATCAAATGAGTAGTAAAAGCACAATAAAAGCCTTTCACACATTAACACTTGATAATGTAAAAGTAACAGTCAACTATGTTCCCTAAATTCAGTACAAACTGGAGAGGCTGGAACAGATCAAGTGGGAACACTCAGAAACCCTACATTTCAGGAATACTAACTGCTATTAATACTTCAGAATTAAAAATTATTTTCTAAATAGAGTTCCCATTATGTCAAAGATCACTTAAACTCCTCAATATCATTTGTTAAAACTTCTGCTACAAAAAAAGAAAAAAAATCCAGTGATTTTAAATGTTATCATTTCTAAGTTTTAAAAACTCCCAGTTAAGATTTGGAATAACATAGGATAAGCAAACAGCTAAAAGACAATATTTTCTTACCTTCCCCCCCAAAAAAATTAAGGCTCGTCACTTACAAACATCTATACTAGCCAAAAGCATGGTGGCTTTTTTTCAAGTTCATTGCAAAAGTGCTAGTGACTTTGTGCTATTCTGACCCATTAAGAAAATAAGAATTGATAGTTAACTCATCTCTTTTTTGGAAGACCTCAGACTGCTTTTTTTTTACAGAGTGGCCTCCACTTCACTGCAACCTTGAATGGAAACACCCCTAGCTCCCAGAAATTCAGTGGAGGAGCACTGGCCTCTGCTAACCTCAGCTCTGCCAGGGACACAAAAAGAGAAAGCCAATTTCTCAAGAAATCCAAGATGTAATAAGCAAACGCACTAGCCGATAAAGCCCACAGGACACAGGTGTGCAAGCCCAGAATGCATTATGCTACGTCTTTAATTAAATGCGTATAAAATGAAGAGTGACCAGTTCTAATGTAGTCTCCTTGTATCTGGAAGTAAGGAACAAATGGCTAAATCTGCACAGGAAAAGCAGCTCAAAGACGGAGAGGTAGGGCTGGAATCACTCTTGACCAGAGATATCTTCTAAAAAGGACCCCAAAATATGTCCGACTTACAGAAAGCTGACCATATTAGCTAAAAATAATAGGGATGCTGCTACACAAGAAACTTAAGTTGTCCTTTCCCAGTCTCCCTTTCAAGCAATGTTGTGCTTTTCTTTTACTCATGCAGAAACGCCTCAGTCAGCTGGGTGAAACCCGGTCTGCTCCAGGCACAGGTAATTAAGGTCTGAACTAATCCAGTCACTCGCTTTCCCTTGGTCCCCCTAGTGGCCAATATAGACATCTGGAAGAAGGCAGAGGAAATAGGGTGTGTGTGCAATTTGGAGCAGAGATGCTTTCTGGGTGGAGGTTCTTACTCCAGATCAAGGCGGAAAAACAATGCAAAATCATTGCCCAAATCGAACTGGCTACCCTGACCAAACAAACAAAAAAAAAAGTGTGTTTAAAACCACGCTGAATGCACTCAGAGTGCAGCTCCCTGACACTCCTCAAAAGATGGTGCCTGGACCGACAGTATCAACATCACCGGGGAACTTGGTAAAGATGTAAATTCCAGGCTCTGCTCCAGAACTACTGACTCAGAAACTTGAGGGGTAGGGCCCAGGCATTTGAGCTTAGCAAGCCCTCCAGTGATTCTGGTGCATGATAATGTGTATGAAGCATTGCTCCAGATCCCTAGCTCTCCTCCCTACATGTACATCAGAATTCCTTGGGAAATTTTAAAAAGGAGGAGATGGAGGCAGGAAGGGAGGGAGGGAGGGAGGGAGAATACCCTTCCCAGACCCCTTAAATCAGAATATCTGAAGATGAAGCCCGAGTGTAGGGTTGTTTTTTTTTTAATATCTCATATATTCCAGGATAAGCCCTGGTTCTTTCCAACTCAAAAGAGCCAGTTGTTAAATTTTCTGGAATTTTGTGAGCTGGTTGCTAATCTGTTAGTGGCTCGAAATTGACATGGTGGGAACATTTAGACCACAAAAAATGGCAAATGCTACAAATCAGGTCTCCCTACACTCTACCCTCTAGAGAGCCAATCGTTTCATACGCATAAGTTCGCTACTGGCCAGCACTGAGAAATGGGTCTAAAGCAAGAGTGCCAAATAATTAATTCAGGTAGTCTGAGTCATCCCTCTCAGTTTTTCCATTACCCCTCAACTCCTTGGAATTCTTATCAAGATTATAAAGATTAAGTAACCAATTTAGTGGCCATGAAAATGCAAAAGGCTGTCAGCCCCTCTTATAGTATAACCCTGACTAGTTCAGATCAACAGCCACGGTCCTTTTACTTTCTCTTCTAAGCAAGTCGCTTCAGTCGTGTCCGACTCTATGCGACCCACAGATGGCAGCCCACCAGGCTCTTTTATCCCTGAGATTCTCCAGGCAAGAACACTGGAGTGGGTTGCCATTTCCTTCTCCAACACATGAAAGTGAAAAGTCAAAGTGAAGTTGCTCAGTCGTGTTCGACTCTTAGCGACCCCATGGACTGCAGCCTACCAGGCTCCTCCATCCATGGCATTTTCCAGGCAAGAGTACTGGAGTGGGGTGCCACTGCCTTCTCCGTCCAAGCAGGTATAAAGAGTAATATTCCACTATATATACCTTCTTTTTCCATTCCTCTGTTGATGGGCATTTAGGTTGCTTCCATGTCTTAGCTATTGTAAACAATGCTGCTATGAACATTCAGGTGTACATGTTCAATCTTTTGACAAGACCATTTTACAAATGGTGTTTTATACTACCAATTTCATCACATTAAGAGCCATGTAATATCTATCACTCCTTTGGTACTTAATACAAAATAATCAGTGGCTCAATTTAGTTTTATTTAGTTATTTAGGCTTCCCAGGTGGCACTAGTGGTAAAGAATCTGCCTGCCAATGCAGAAGACTTGGGTTTGATCCCTGAGTTGGGAAAATCCCCTGGAGGAGGAAATGGCAAACCACTCCAGTATTCTTGCCTGGAGAATCCCATGAACAGAGAAGCCTGGTAGGCTACACTCCATGGGGTCACAAAGGGTTGGACACGACTAAGCGATTAAACAACAAGTTCAGATCAACAGCCACAGTCCTCTTCTTTTCTCTTTCAAGCATGAGCACAGGAAGCAATTCTGGAATGAGAAGGGTGGGTAAATACACTGGGGGACTTCCAGGGGCAGACTGCCTTATCAACGTGGAGATGCGCGTGGGAAGGAATGGTCCCTCTGTGTGCCTCAGCACATTGTCACCAGGCTTTGCTTCTTGGTACTCCAGCGGCCACCTTGTTTTCATCATGCAGCTGACGTGGATGATGGACAGAATGAGGATGAAAGGATCAAAAGATGGAGAGAACCTGAGGGTGGGTCACACTGTCCACTTGCCACCTTCCCACCCCAGAACTGCTCTGTGACCTGAAGCCAAAAGTAGCTTAAGTGACAGATTATTTCAGGCAAAAGTTTCAATGGCTTGTCCTCTTTAAACCTTTTCAGTGGAACTTCTAAGTAGCAGAGCAGTTTTTAAAGGTTGTTTTTTTTTTATTTTACCTCTTCTCTGATGACATCATTCACCCTTTTCTCTGCCTCTTATCTTCATCTGTGCCCTCAGCTACTCATGTGTTGGTACTGAAAACCGCTCCCTGGCTGTCCGCCTTCCACCTCCGAACTTTTCATGACCGCTTTCTATTCCATCCTGTTTATACTTCTTGCCCGACCTAAAACAAGACTCTCATCATTGCCATCTCATCATCAATGAAGTCCCTTCATTGCCATGACTCTCAGATGATAATCTACTTTCTGCTGTACAAAGCCGAGGATGCCCAAGGTCCATCCAAACTCCAACCCCACCCTATCTGCTCAACATTGCTTCTCGTGAGCTCTTAATCAATCCCTTTCTGACTCTCCCCCACAAGCTTTATTTTACTCGTCCACTTAACCCCCACCCTAAGGGCTTCTTTCATGGCCCTCCGTCAAAGGTGACTCATTCTTCAAGGTTCCTGTGATGGTAAATTTTACAGGTCAACTGAACCGGCCTAAGGAACACCCAGATAAGTAGCAAAACATCATTTCTGAGTGTGTCTGTGAAGGTGTTTCTGGAAGAGATTAGCACTTGATTCAGCAGGCTGCGTGGTCAGTGTGGGCAGGCATCAGCCAATCGCTTGATCTCCTAAATGGAACAGAATGGCAGAAGAATGGTAAATCCTCTCGCTCTTCTGGAGCTAGGAGGCCCACATATTCCTGCCCGTGGACATCAGAGCTCCAGGTTCTTGGAACTTTTGATTCAGCCTGAACTATCCCACCTGCTTTCATGGGTAGTCAGTTTGCAGACGGTATACTGTGGGGCTTAGCCTGTGTAACTACAGGAGCCTACTCTTATAATAAATCTCCTCTCCTATATCTCTATCTATCTAATAAATCTCCCATATATTTACATATGAGATATATATTCTTGGTTCTGCTCCTCTGGAGAACCCTGACCAAAACACTCCCAATAAAATTTGACTTCCTCCTTTCAGCAAGGTCAAAGAAATCTCTTCCCGATATGATTCTTATCATTACAATCAGTCACGTCATTTGGCACTTAAGCCACAGACACAGTGTTTAATCCTGGGCAATGAAGTAATCATTTTTTTTTAATAAATGTATTTATTTTTAAAATGAAAGATAATTGCTTTACAGAATTGTGTTGTTTTCTGTCAACATCAACATGAATCAGCCAAAGGTGTACATATGTCCCCTGTAACAATTTAATATATTCTTCCTCTTGCTGCTGCTGCTTGGTCGCTTCAGTCATGTCTGACTCTGTGCAACCCTATGGACTGCAGCCCGCCAGGCTCCTCTGTCCATGGGGATTCTCTAGGCAAAAGTACTAGAGTGGGTTGCCCTGGGAATGCCCGCCTCCAGGGAATCTTCCTGACCCAGGGCTTGAACCCAGGTCTCCTGCATTGCAGGCAGATTCTTTACCCCTGAGCCACCAGGGAAACCCATTTTTCATCTTAGTGAAAATTTTTAAAACATGCATTTTTACATTTTACATTGTATAAAAAACATACATTTTTTACTTGAATTTCAAAATGAACACAGCTGATGACATATATTTTGATACTTTCTGAGAGTTAATAATGCATCTCTATTTGGGAAATCTTTTTCTCTCAGTGACCCTAAAACTCCTAATAGTCCTCTTCTGGTTTTATGATATTCTGTTGCCACTAAAAAGTACACATGAACTGTGTCAAAGTATTTTTATAGACTTGTTAATTTGATAAACATTTCTGAGACACATGATTCTCTCTTTCAACGTCTATCTCACACACACACACCAGTATTTATTCACTGTCGGACACACAGTAGATGCTCAATAAATAACTGTGGACTGATCGATGGTTTGGGTGGTATCAATTTTACCTCCTAAACCCTCTTACTTCCTGCCACTCCCACAGTCACCACTCTGGTTCATGTAAATATCTCCCCCTTTCCTGTATCTGCTTTTGCCTCTCCTCCAATCAGTTCTCTACAAAGCAACCAAACTAACACTCAAAACCATGTCCCCTCCTAATTAAAACACTTCAACAGCTTCTCACTGCTCTGGGTTAAAGGCCGTATCCACTGTAGTGAGTTGAACAGATTACAAAGCTGGTCAAGGAAAGAGACAGGGCCAAGAGAGGGCAGCAGACAGAACAAAGCTTTATTTGGGAGGCACTTGGACAGGCTGCAGTAAGGAGAAGTCCCTCAGAGCTGAGCACTTCCACAGGTACCAGAGAGTCCCCTGCAAGGAAGAAGAAGCACTGAAAGGTCCTGGCAGGCAAGGGAGATGAGGTCTCTGGGCAATGGTGCTCAGCCACGGGGTGCTGAGGGTGCAGCTGCTTAGAGTCTTTCATAAGCCCAGGGTACACAAAATAGGGAGGTTCTACTCCAGTGTTCTTGCCTGGAGAATCCCAGGGATGGGGGAGCCTGGTGGGCTGCCATCTATGGGGTCGCACAGAGTCGGACACGACTGAAGCGACTTAGCAGCAGCAGCAGCACACAGTTTAAAATCTGCTTCTTTGAGCTATAAACAGTTGACTTTAGCCCACAGGCTTTAGAACTAAGAGTCCATGTCTGCACCAAAAAAAGTAAACGTTCGGTCAATATGCTTGGGCCTTCTCGGATCACAAGTCATCAACCCAGTCCTGGGCTTCCCTGGTGGCTCAGATGGTAAAGAATACACCTGCCAATGCAAGAGATGCAGGTTCAATCCCTGGATTGGGAAGATCCCCCAGATTAGGGCATAGCAACCCACTATAGAGAATTCCATGCCTGGAGAATTCCATGGACAGAGGAGATTGGTGGGCCAGAGCCACAGGGTCGCCAAGAGTCAGACACGACTGAACAACTAACCCTTTGACTTCTTCAGGCTCTTCTCCCAAGGCTCTCATACCCTTCGCCCCTGTAATGGCTGTTTCCCCAGGTTCGGGGCCTTCTTACCACATAGGCAATGTGTGTTCCCTCTGCCCCCGGTGACTCTGTATTTTGGCTTCAGAACCCATCACTCTTCCTCAAGGAGGCATTTCCATAACCCTGTGATCAGAGGACAGGATCCTATTAAATGCTTTTCCAGAGTCAGGTACCCCAGTGCTGTGTACTCATCTTGCCCATTCACTGCTAAAGGTACCCTGAATTTCTGCTTCCCCGCTGGGATTAAAATTCCCTGGTGCCCTACAGCCAGCACCACACAGTGACTTATACATAGTAGGAAAACAAGAACTATTTATTAGAGAAATGAAAAACAAATGCCTAAAAGAGATGAAGAATAGGTTGTAATAGTAACCAGCAGCCTGGATAATGTGTAAACGTGGAGTCGAATTTCTACTTTGTTACTAACTGTGCATTTGTCTAAAAATATTTTTCATCCTGGGTTATTCAAAACTCTTAAATATGTCCATCCAGGATTATTAGAGTTTTTAAACCTTCACCAAAGAATCAGTACTATGAAATCCTTTATTTACAAACATGCCATCCCAAGGAGTCAAGTACACTATCATACACTGTCATGTAAATCACTAAAAACTGAATAATACTGGAGAAAACTATGAAACTATTTAAAGTTTCATTATGCACCAGCTAAAGAATTTAAGAGAGCAGAATTTGGTCTGCAAAATGATATAAGCACCAGTTTGAAATAATAATTTTGCCTGTTTATACAGGCAAGACAACTCCAAGTCACCTTGCTGGTCTTACTAGAAGCTTTCAGAGAGATATGATTAAGGAGGAGAAAAAAAAGTCTTATTTATGATTTTACTTTTGAGAGTCTGAATATATTAAGATTAAGCTAATGAGTTATTTTATCAATAATTCCTTTACTACAGTTTTTATCCTAAACTCATATTTCTATAAAAAATCTTGTGACTGAATGGTATGTCACTTTGTTTTTAAAAGACTCAATAATTTTATATTCTGTTAAATGTTCATAATACCCATAACTACAAAAGAACAGTAGTCACCCTCTCACACAAATTATAATACAATGCTTATACTACAGTATTCTAAAAACATCTCACTGTACATTTTAAACCACTTTTGATAGTGGCCTACATTTTTGCTCACAAGCTATTACGACGTGGCACAGTTAAAAGATGTGAGTTTTATGTAAAAAAGTGTATCAGTCAACTCAAATGAACTCTTATTCTCAGTGATGACATATCATCTTCTAATTAAATCAGCTAAGATAACTCTGTTTGCAAGGATCATTCTAAAATTAATTCCCAAATCAAAAGTCTAACAAGTGGTACTCCTAATAGCCCAGATTTTAGATTGCCTTGATACCTGGAATTAATATGAATCTTTCAGTAATCTAGTGATTTGACAAATCATAAAAAAACCATTTGAAGTTCCACTAATTCATTTATACTTTACACTGTTCTTCTAAAGGATCTTAAAGACATCATCTAACGAAACAGAGTGCTAGGAAATCAGAATTGTGTGAAGGAGGCGGTTAAATGGAAATTAAATTATTTATCCCTNCTCTCAGTGACCCTAAAACTCCTAATAGTCCTCTTCTGGTTTTATGATATTCTGTTGCCACTAAAAAGTACACATGAACTGTGTCAAAGTATTTTTATAGACTTGTTAATTTGATAAACATTTCTGAGACACATGATTCTCTCTTTCAACCTCTATCTCACACACACACACCAGTATTTATTCACTGTCGGACACACAGTAGATGCTCAATAAATAACTGTGGACTGATCGACGGTTTGGGTGGTATCAATTTTACCTCCTAAACCCTCTTACTTCCTGCCACTCCCACAGTCACCACTCTGGTTCATGTAAATATCTCCCCCTTTCCTGTATCTGCTTTTGCCTCTCCTCCAATCAGTTCTCTACAAAGCAACCAAACTAACACTCAAAACCATGTCCCCTCCTAATTAAAACACTTCAACAGCTTCTCACTGCTCTGGGTTAAAGGCCGTATCCACTGTAGTGAGTTGAACAGATTACAAAGCTGGTCAAGGAAAGAGACAGGGCCAAGAGAGGGCAGCAGACAGAACAAAGCTTTATTTGGGAGGCACTTGGACAGGCTGCAGTAAGGAGAAGTCCCTCAGAGCTGAGCACTTCCACAGGTACCAGAGAGTCCCCTGCAAGGAAGAAGAAGCACTGAAAGGTCCTGGCAGGCAAGGGAGATGAGGTCTCTGGGCAATGGTGCTCAGCCACGGGGTGTTGAGGGTGCAGCTGCTTAGAGTCTTTCATAAGCCCAGGGTACACAAAATAGGGAGGTTCTACTCCAGTGTTCTTGCCTGGAGAATCCCAGGGATGGGGGAGCCTGGTGGGCTGCCATCTATGGGGTCGCACAGAGTCGGACACGACTGAAGCGACTTAGCAGCAGCAGCAGCACACAGTTTAAAATCTGCTTCTTTGAGCTATAAACAGTTGACTTTAGCCCACAGGCTTTAGAACTAAGAGTCCATGTCTGCACCAAAAAAAGTAAACGTTCGGTCAATATGCTTGGGCCTTCTCGGATCACAAGTCATCAACCCAGTCCTGGGCTTCCCTGGTGGCTCAGATGGTAAAGAATACACCTGCCAATGCAAGAGATGCAGGTTCAATCCCTGGATTGGGAAGATCCCCCAGATTAGGGCATAGCAACCCACTATAGAGAATTCCATGCCTGGAGAATTCCATGGACAGAGGAGATTGGTGGGCCAGAGCCACAGGGTCGCCAAGAGTCAGACACGACTGAACAACTAACCCTTTGACTTCTTCAGGCTCTTCTCCCAAGGCTCTCATACCCTTCGCCCCTGTAATGGCTGTTTCCCCAGGTTCGGGGCCTTCTTACCACATAGGCAATGTGTGTTCCCTCTGCCCCCGGTGACTCTGTATTTTGGCTTCAGAACCCATCACTCTTCCTCAAGGAGGCATTTCCATAACCCTGTGATCAGAGGACAGGATCCTATTAAATGCTTTTCCAGAGTCAGGTACCCCAGTGCTGTGTACTCATCTTGCCCATTCACTGCTAAAGGTACCCTGAATTTCTGCTTCCCCGCTGGGATTAAAATTCCCTGGTGCCCTACAGCCAGCACCACACAGTGACTTATACATAGTAGGAAAACAAGAACTATTTATTAGAGAAATGAAAAACAAATGCCTAAAAGAGATGAAGAATAGGTTGTAATAGTAACCAGCAGCCTGGATAATGTGTAAACGTGGAGTCGAATTTCTACTTTGTTACTAACTGTGCATTTGTCTAAAAATATTTTTCATCCTGGGTTATTCAAAACTCTTAAATATGTCCATCCAGGATTATTAGAGTTTTTAAACCTTCACCAAAGAATCAGTACTATGAAATCCTTTATTTACAAACATGCCATCCCAAGGAGTCAAGTACACTATCATACACTGTCATGTAAATCACTAAAAACTGAATAATACTGGAGAAAACTATGAAACTATTTAAAGTTTCATTATGCACCAGCTAAAGAATTTAAGAGAGCAGAATTTGGTCTGCAAAATGATATAAGCACCAGTTTGAAATAATAATTTTGCCTGTTTATACAGGCAAGACAACTCCAAGTCACCTTGCTGGTCTTACTAGAAGCTTTCAGAGAGATATGATTAAGGAGGAGAAAAAAAAGTCTTATTTATGATTTTACTTTTGAGAGTCTGAATATATTAAGATTAAGCTAATGAGTTATTTTATCAATAATTCCTTTACTACAGTTTTTATCCTAAACTCATATTTCTATAAAAAATCTTGTGACTGAATGGTATGTCACTTTGTTTTTAAAAGACTCAATAATTTTATATTCTGTTAAATGTTCATAATACCCATAACTACAAAAGAACAGTAGTCACCCTCTCACACAAATTATAATACAATGCTTATACTACAGTATTCTAAAAACATCTCACTGTACATTTTAAACCACTTTTGATAGTGGCCTACATTTTTGCTCACAAGCTATTACGACGTGGCACAGTTAAAAGATGTGAGTTTTATGTAAAAAAGTGTATCAGTCAACTCAAATGAACTCTTATTCTCAGTGATGACATATCATCTTCTAATTAAATCAGCTAAGATAACTCTGTTTGCAAGGATCATTCTAAAATTAATTCCCAAATCAAAAGTCTAACAAGTGGTACTCCTAATAGCCCAGATTTTAGATTGCCTTGATACCTGGAATTAATATGAATCTTTCAGTAATCTAGTGATTTGACAAATCATAAAAAAACCATTTGAAGTTCCACTAATTCATTTATACTTTACACTGTTCTTCTAAAGGATCTTAAAGACATCATCTAACGAAACAGAGTGCTAGGAAATCAGAATTGTGTGAAGGAGGCGGTTAAATGGAAATTAAATTATTTATCCCTAACTAGGAGATTTAAAGAGTAAGACTTACCAAATACTGTTTTTTTCATTTATGTTAATGTGATATCTACATGTAAATTGAAAAAAGAGTTGGGTTAACAGCAAATGTATTAAAGAAGTTGGCTTGCTGGTGAACAGAGGAAGGGCAGGCTTATTCCCTGGGAAGCCCACCAAAAAAAGGAAGGAACTGCTGGACTCAGGCCAGGTAAGAGGAAGCATTACATATTCTGAAATTTGAAAGTGATAAAGAAGGACTAAAACAATCACCAGTATATCCCTGGAATATTAGAGAATGTTCTCTCTTTTTTTGACTTTAGATTTTTGAGATTTTCATATTTTTGAGATAAGCTGATATCAAAGAGAGAGAGAATTTTTATGCTTTCTTAATATCTAGCTATAGCCTGACTCATAGGAAAAAGTTGGCAGAGTAAATTATTGAGAACAGCGTTAATTATATTTTCCTCCCTAATTTTTGGAGATAAACTTCCCTCCTCCTTCCACCCTCATGATAATTTCCTATAGTAAGTTTTTTGGACTAACCCAATATTCAGAAAGTAGGCCCAGTATATTGAAAAAAACACCCAACACATGTTTTTACTTTCTATCTTTTATAAAACCACATCTATACAATGATCAGGAAAATGCACGAATACACAGACAATTTAGTGGTGGAAGCATAGCCAATTCCAGAGAACATAAAACCCAAATTCAAAGTGAGTTTGAAAAATTATAATGTTGCAAGTAAATAGAAAAATGCTCAGCTTGAACTGTGAGTGAATGCATGTGGTGATTGAGAATACCAAACTATATAGGTATTAGATGAGAATAGAATGGATTTTTACATGCATTCATTCCACAAATACAGCATGGCAGTGGGCAAGACGAAGTGTATGTGCTCCGGGGCCTGGGGTCAGAGTGCCTGCATTTGAATTCTAGGCTCCTCACTTTCTAGCTGGGAGAAGGAAATGGCAACCCACTCCAGTGTTCTTGCCTGGAGAATCCCAGGGACGGGAGAGCCTGGTGGGTTGCCGTCTATGGGGTCGCATAGAGTCGGACACGACTGAAGTGACTTAGCAGCAGCAGCAGCAGCACTTTCTAGCTGAGTCATCCTCAGGCAAGTTAATTATCTGTTGCTCGGTCTTTTCATCTTTAAAATGGGGATAATGATAATATCTAAGTTATTAGAAAAAGTCAATCAGTCAGTTTAATGTTTTCAGAGTAGGTAGAGTTGTCACATAGGTGCTGGACACAGTAATTTCTACATAAGGGATTGTTAAGTAAAGTTACATTAGATAAACAAAAAGCATTAACTTAAGCCAATAAATTACCACTAGTCAGCAACACATGCATATTATAATTAATGACGCCAAAAAGGCTCAAAGCATAAAACAGAGGCTCCATAAGCATAAAACAACATCCCCTGAATTGCCCAGCCTTTTAAGCAGATGCTCTTTTCAGCTGTGAGTTCCAAGTTTGGAGCCATCAGTAGTAAGACTTGGATTGGAAAAGGAGATAACATTACTGGTGCTGGAAGAAAAACTGGCATGTTTCATGCTGACTTCTGATCAGAATAACAGTCCTAACAAAGAACCCGATGATACATGGCTCAATACATGGCTTTCCAGAAGACAGAACAAGAGAAAATAAGCACACTTTGAAGGTTTTTGACTAGATATCTGGAAACGTTTGGATGCTACAAAAATTACTAAGTATCAGAATGGATTGCTGAGAGGGGCTCAAGAGTCTACTCCTTTGGAGGTCTTTCAAACAAGGACAGATAGTCTATCTGATCTGCCTGGGATGGTTTAAAATCAGGGCTGAGTGAAGATTAATGGTACAAGCTGCCCCTAGAAGGCCTCCTCTTTCCCAACCACTCTCTGAGAGTCGAACTTTATATATGACCCATCACAGCCCCTCATGTGTTGAGTTTGAAGAATTCCCTTTTATCCTAGAATAGAAAAGGGCAACACTATTTCACAATTGTGAGTTCTGAGTAAAACTTTGATAATGTCATGATGAGACATAATGTCCTCATTACTTCTCAGTTATTTTACCAGGCAAGCTACCTGCAAATATCCTTCAATTAGAAACAGCTCTCATGAACCTGAAATTTGAACAGCAGTTCCTTTAAATTCATGTTCCCTGGCAGACTAACAGCACATGCCGTTTCTCAAGCAACCCATTAAAAGTCCAAACAAGGCCAAGGACAAGGAGTTGAAGGGAAGGATAACCGCCATATACTAGATAATTAAAAGTAAATAGTATCAGGAACTAGGGAGGAGAAGAAAAGTGGGTTCATTTAATTATAGGACACAAATGATTCTTCCAACAGCAATAGGTAAATTGAGTAAAGTTTACCTTGAAAAAATGTTGATCCTTAATACACAGGTACCTTTCATCTCATTTGTTTTTCCTATTAGATGTGCCTCTGACCCCCAATGACCTATAGCTTGAGTATTTCAAAGGGTACCAAAGGACGGGATGCAAACTCAACAGTCCCCCTAGTCCTAGAAAGATAATTTAACAGAAAGTGCACACATTTTAGAAATTCATAGCTAATTAACAAGCCCTGTAATTGTCAAGGTGGAGATAGAAAAGGGGGAAAAATCCCTCTGTAGCTAAAAATCTACTAAAGGATTTATTTCAACCACTGAGAATGTTTCAGAAAAGTCAATGGTGCCTACAGAAATCATATACACTGAAAACCTTCCCTTTGATATCAAGGAGATTTGCATCATGGTAAAGACCTGTAGTCTCCTGAAAGCTCCACGATTCATTAAATAATACAGAAGCAATTTAAAAATAGTTAACTATTTTCTTCTTGGAGATACCTTTTCTGAAATCATCTTAGAAAATATCTGTGTGTTTAAAAGACATAGTTTGAAAAAAACCCAGATTAGCGGAGAAAAAGTTCCCAGAAAAAAGTGATCCATATTCTAAACCTTTAAAAAGTTGATTTCCCTGAGATTGGGGGAGGGAAAAAAAGGCAAAGCTGATCCTTATCAATTAATTAAAAAGAATGAAATAACAGCAGACAAAGGGGAAGGAGCGTTAAGAAACTTAAGGATCTGTGGGGGCAGTCGCTCTCTACGCATTGATTAACAAATTAAGGAGATCTGGAAAAGCGAGATGAAGCGACAGAGAGAGAAAAGTGGTCTTATAATTCACCGCAGGTTCCGCCTCCGACTCACCAGAGGCTGCCTACGTCTGGCTCAGAATTGAAAACCTCTCCCTGTATATAATGCTCCGCGCTGTTAGCGTGATGTATAAACTGTTTTGTGTGTGTGTGTGTGTGTTTTTCCAGTGCCTACATTTCTAGAAACGTGCTCATTCCAGGATAAGTAAGAACCCTCACTTGTAGAGTTTGTGCATCAACCATATAACAGCAATCCCACTACATATTGAAACCGTGGTGTTTTACCATCACTGCAAAATGCACAGTAGAGACCAGCTCCTGGGCAAAACGCAGAGAGGGTGGTGGAAATCCAGGGTTCTGACTCGACCATCTGAGGAGCACTGAGGACTTTGGCTGCCGGGTTTGGGCAGCCCGCGCCCTCGCAGCATCCCCTGGCCCCTCTCTGCCTCTCTCAGCTCCGCGCACCCGCAGCCAGGGGATTACCTCTCCCCAACACGTTTCATTCACAGAGCCCCGGAGATGCTCGGGTTCGGTTGGAGCTAAGAGCCGGAAAACATGCACCCAGGCGACCGCGCAAGTGGTCGGAAACCGAGCGCTCCCCACACGCCGGCGCCCGGCCCGGGGGTTGGGGGCTCTCGAAGGAGGAACACCCGTGGCCGGGGGACGCGGGGTCCGAGGAGACCCCCGCGAGGTCCGAGGACGCATCCGCTAGCGAGCCACCCGCTGAAGTTGACTCAGCTCCCCGGAGCCGGCGGGCGAGGCCGCGCTCCGGACGGGGCGCCGCGCGAGGCAGCAGGGCTGTTCCCCGGACCGCGAGTGACCAACCGCGATCGGGGGAGCCCCGAGGAGACGGAACGGCAAAGCCCGCTCCAAATCTGAAACGGGCGGCCCGCGAACTCCCCAGACCCGCCCGGAACCGCCGACGTCGGAGGCCGAGTCCCCCACCCCCAGCCCCGCTCGCCCGCCCCCGGCCCGGGCGCCGGGCGCTCTGCCTCCCCGGAGGGCAGGAGCGAGGGGCCAGGGAGCCCTCCGCGTCTCTCCACCGCCCCCGCCGGCGCGAGGGCGGGAGCGGAGAAGGCGCCACTCTGACGGTGGCGCTGGGCAAACTGCGGCCGCAGTTCTTCCAAGTTTGCCTGAGCGAGCGGCGCGGGGTGGGCGCCCGACTCGGCGTGCCGCCCTCGCGCCGCGGCCGCCCCCGGGGGTCCCGGGCTCCCCGGCCCGCTCGGCCAGGGCCAACGACGAAGAGGAGCGCGAGGGCGCGGGAGCCGAGCGCGGGAGGGAGGGAGGGAAGGAGGGCGCTCCCGCGTGTGCACACACAATGAGGCAGCCGGAGACTCACACCTTCCCCCCCTCCTCTGGAGAAGCCGCCCGGAGCATCCGCCGCCCGGCACGGAGGCGCGGCGGCCGGGAGAGCCCCCCGGCAGAAAGTGAACACCACAACTCAGCAACAGGGGTAAGGCGGAGGGCTTCCGGCAGCCCGGGAGACGGGCGGCCGCCGAGGGCTGCAGCCGGCCCGGGCCGCGCGCCCGCGCTTACCTGCGATCTCCTGGTAGGGGATGTCCGCCAGGCTGAATCCCTTGGCACCGTACGCCTGGCGGACCTCGCCGCAGCTCCGAGCCTTCACCTCCGCCCGGGCCGGGAGGGAGAGCAGCAGCCCAGAGAGGGGAAGAATCACAGCCCCGATCCAAGAAGGCATGGTGCAACATGCAAATCCAGCTCGGTGAACCCCGGGACCCGTGCGCTCTTCACCTTGCCCCTCCAGCCGAAAGCCCGCCAGAGCCGGCGGCGCGCTCCTCGCAGCTGCCCAGCGTCACCCCCTTCCGCCAGCCGAGGGGACGAGCCGCGCAGCCCTCTGGACTGCGCTCAGCAAACTTTTATAAGCCTGATGGAGGATGGCAAAGCCAACCGGGGCTGGCTGGGAAAGCAGCCGCCTCGCTCCTCTAGTCCCCCAGACCGAAAACAGTGCAATAAAAACGAGGAAAGAAATGTTTCAAAAAACCACCATAGGGGTTGAGCGCTGCGATCCGAGTTCCGAGCCGCAAGAATCCTAGCGCGCGGCGAGCTCGGCTAGCGGGAGTGTGCGGCGAAGGTGGAGACGCGCGCCGGCTCTCCCGGGAGGGAGACGGACAGGCGACCGCGAGGGTGTGCGCGCGCGAGTGTGTGTCGGTGTGAGCGCGGGGTTCTCGGGGACGTGTGTGCGTGGAGGTATGTGTTGGGGATATACGAGATCCAGGGGAAACCTCAGCTTCGCACAGGCTGAGGGAGCCTGTGAGAGTCCTCCTGAAATAGGAAGAGAGAAATCCTGGAGACAGACGCTGGGAGGCTAGAGGGAAGGAGAAAGGAGGGGAGGGAGAGAAACGTGCTACACATTGCACTGCCGAAATTCAGAGGCAGAGTCGAAGACAAAACCTGGACTGGATTTCTTTCTAATGGGCAGCAAAAGGGGGATAAAAGGGAAGCAAGCGTTCCTCTTTTCTTCATTGGCTGCACATCCTTCGTACTCATCCGAAAAGCTACTTCTAAATACCATAATGAAGTCATCTAGAAAGACAAAGTATTTTTAAGTCATTAACTTACGTTATTAAACTATATTTTTGTGGCTGTAAAGGACAACGCAATGCCAATTGTTGCTCTAAATATGAGCAACAATTCACGACACAGTCCTCGCAGAAATGAACAACTAGAGAGGAACTCAGAACAGCAGGGCACAGTCGCTGCTCTAATTACTGGGCTTATTGCTGTTTGACCTTTTTTATTTTCTAAAGATAACGCAAGCATACATTAGACATAAGTTTTT
>SJYA01001725.1:324628-335853 GCA_006410615.1 Neotragus moschatus
AAGGAAGATATTGGGGAGGGCAGTGAGGTCTCCCCTTGCTCTAAAGGCTCTCACATGCTAGACTTAGCATTTTCTTCCAAATGAACAAAATTTTCAAGTGGAGAATCAGTTCACTGCTTTCTTCCTGCCGTATACTCAAGTTTTGTGAAATGGTATAAAAATGAAAATTCTTATCAATTTTCTTATGTTAATGAACTTCGCTGGGCAGAATTATGTGTTGAAACCCAAAGCTCATGTAACTGCTAACAGGTAAATGCAAGACCAAAAAAAAAAAAAAAAAAAAATAATGCTTACTTACTTTTGTGTCTTGTGTGTGTTTAGATCAGCTCATTATTCAGAAATAACTGTAGGGTAATGTCCAGTTTTTGGACCTTTTCTATAAAGCTGTGTTTTTCAGATGACAGCTCTTAATGACCAGAATGACCATAAAATTTAAGTCATTCTGTTTGTTATCACGACCACTGTCATAGTTATCTTCATCATCATTGCAACACATTAGATACCTCTTCTTCCTCTCTTTAATAAATTCCTCCTCTCTTACTCCACCAAAGGCTCCCAAGTTCAAGATCCAACCTGATTTAAACCATGAAAATGCTTAAAAATGAGTTTCTCTTCTTTACAAGCTAATTTTTCCCTCTTGAAAATTCCATAGACAAATATTTCTTTCTGAAAACTTCAGTCACATTTTTTTCTCTTAAAATTTTAGCATAATTTTTGCCTTTACAATATTGTACTAACTGGTAGACCTCAAGTGACTTGAATTTATTTCCCTCAAAGTCTGAAATCAGGATAAACAAAATATACTCTTGTGTAATAGTGGACAAAGGATAAGATGGGTAGGATTAGGGAATGCTGTAGCCAAGTCATTATTTCTATGATATTTGACATGACCTTCAACCTTCTGTTTTTGTCAGAGTCAGGTAGTAGGCATTTTGCACTCCAGAGGAGGGGAGTGATTACACACATAACTTATTTTCTCCTCACACATCAGGACTCACTGTAATTTACCATTATTCTTGCAATATATAGCAAATAATGCAATAGTAAGGACATTTGAAGTGGAGGAAGAGGGGGTAAAAACATAGTATATGTATTTTAAGATATTTAAAAATCATTAAGTATTTAAAAAGAATTCAATGCAATGATACAGCCCTAGGTTCTCATACACAGGTCCTAGACTTGTAGGAAGGCTAGTATGGAAAGAATTATAATTTAATCAGACATAGATTAGTTTAATCCCATCAGGAGGGTGAAACAATTTAAGGTAGGTTTACAAATTCCAATACTGAAACTCCAATACTTTGGCCACCTCATGCAAAGAACTGACTCATTGGAAAAGACCCTGACGATGGGAAAGATTGAAAGCAGGAGGAGAAGGGGACAACAGAGGATGAGATGGTTGAATTGCATCACCACCTCGATGGACATGAGCTTGAGCAAGCTCAGGGAGTTGGTGACGGACAGGGAAGCCTGGCATGCTGCAGTTCATGGGGGTCACAAAGGGTCAGACACAACTGAGTCAGACACGACTGACTAACTGAACTGAACTTATAAATTCCAATCAGACCAAAGAATTAAGTAACTTGCTTTACTGGTGCTCTCAAACCTTCTTGGTCCACTCACTGGATAGTGTCGCACTGTGTGAGGTGGTGTAAGAAATTAAGTCAAACTTTCCAGCTAAGGGCAACAGCAGAGCCTAGATGAGGTATTGGAATGAGCCTTGAAGGTCATAGGCGTTTATAGAAGAGCCTTGACTAGGAAGATGAGAACTCATATTGGGAGATGTTGGCATTTGGTTGAGATAGGAAAAAAAAAAAGTTTAGCTGAGAGACTTGAACCCTGACAGTAATGTTTATACTGTACGTCATAGGAAAAAGAAGTTAAAACATGAAGAACCTCAAACCAAAGAAGCAAGCACATAGAAGCAAGAGAAAGATCAGTAGGAGAAACACACAGAACTCTGCCACAGTGGTCATGATTGCAGGTGACTGAGACCAGAATAGGAAGATAGTAAATGGAAAGAAGGTGAAAATTTATTTTGCAGAAAGGATTAGCACGGTTTGGTCCTTGGTTCAATACATGCAAAAAAAATTTACTAAAACGTTATTTCAAAATTGTAAGTCTCATTAGAAAAATGTAGTATTTACTAGGACATAAGACTCCTGTTTATACAGCACATTCACATCCCAGCTGTTTATTTCACAACAACCCCTCTGGGCATAAAATGAATGGAGCCTTGGAGACTGAGATATGGAGACAAAGAAATTAAATCTCTGCCACAGTTGGCAGGTGGGCAGAGTTGCCCCTGTCAGGTATCCACCCCATGATCACTGGCTCTTCTTTCTTGCTATCCTAATCCCAACTGTGTTCAGGGCATCATGCCAGCACCAAGGGATGAATCACAAATGGTCATCCCTTGGAGGATACAAAGAACCTAGAAACAAGTCATGAAAATTTCCCTTTTCATTAAATAGTGTAGGGGTGGGCCTAACACTCCTTGTTGCCCAGTGAGATATAAGGAAAAGATTTCTGAGAAAAGCATTTTTCCTGATGAAAGGAAAGAAATATGGCAACAGAGAGGTCTTTTGCCTCTGCCTTCTCAGGCGGCACAGTGGTAAACAGCTCGCCTGCCAATGCAGGAGATGCAGGGGACACGGGTTTGATCCCTGGATCAGGAAGATCCCCTGGAGAGGGAAATGGCAACTCATTCCAGTATTCTTGCTTGGAAAATTCCATGGCTAGAGCAACCTGGTGGGCTACAGTCCATGGAGTTGCAAAAGTTCCAAAGGGCGTGCACACGGGCACCTGTCTTCTTAGAGCTAGTTGGCCATCCCGTGAGTCGGAGACAAGACATTGCCAAGGGACAGAGAATGACAGACCAGAGGATGGAAAGAACTTAGATCCTTGGTTCCTGTTCTGAGTCACAAAATCAGCCCCACGGCTGCCAACCTCTTAACTTCTTGTTAAATAATTCACAAATATCCTGTAGTTTATACCACTGTCATTTGGTTACTCAGTTATTTACAAATGAAAGCAAATTAATGACTATAGCAACCTAAAGGAAAAGCAGAGGAAGTAAAGGCAACAGATATGGATTGGTTGCAAATATAAGTGAACACAAATGAGGTAGCATCAAGGGATTCCAGTTAGAAGATTTGCAAAGATGAAACAAATCCCAGGGAACATCAAAGCCAAGGAAGTTGGAGAAAATAGTACTTGGACAGTAATAGGCTTGCTGGAAATTTCAACAGAAACATTCTAGTAAAGTAATGAAGTGCATGCCATACTACATGGAATTGTATATGAAGTAGGTGGAGGGAATATTGAAACAACAGGTATAATGATTACTGCTGTGTGGCAACTCTATGTGGAAGTGGAAAGGGATGGACTTTCCCAAAGAAGCTCCTAAGACTACAGGCAAGAATACAACATGAGACATAGAAAGAGATTGAAATTTAATGTGATAGCATTAGGTAGGTTGATTTTATTTTATTTTTTTAATATTTATTTACTTATTTATTTGGCTGGGCTGGGTCTTAGTTGCAGCATGCGGGATCTAGTTCCTTGACCAGGGATCAAACCCAGGCCCTCTGCATTGGGAGCACAGGGCCTTAGCCACTGGATCACCAGGGAAATCCTTGGTAGGTTGATTTTATATTCCTCTTTCTTATCTACATTCTATAAGTTTTATACAGTAAATCTAAATACTTGAGAAAGATATTGTTTTAAAATGAATATCTCAAATTTTTAACAAATGCAGATGATATTTGTGCCATGTTTTACAAAGAAAAAGGGGCTTACCATTATCTCATGTATGTAAAACAAGTGGGCATTAATATTTCTTACAAAAACATAGCAACGTTGTGATATGAAGTTTTCCATTGTGAATAATTTTTTTAAAAGCCATGAATAAGGGGGGAAAAGGCAGTTACGCAAGTTACTGTTCTTTTGCTCAGTTGCACCAATTCATTCATGAATTTTTAAGGTTTTTTTTCCCCTTTCTTTGTGGATTTAGATCAAGTAGCACAAATAAGTTCAAATGAAATCTTATGAAAACAAGAGAATGGACTTCAAGTGTCTATTCCACATCTCAGCTTGGTGCAAATCAAAATTGCTTAGTTAACCTCCTCTTGAAAAACAAGGGCCTGTAATGAAAAAGCCATCAGAAATTTAACAACAGTAGTTCTGCCGGGAGCCTGCATAATGGGAAGGTTGCTGAGTTACAGAGAAAGAAAGGTGAACTCGGGTAAATAATGACTAAAAACGGTAGAAATAGTGTTTCATTTTTCTTACCAAGTTTTATACCAAACCAAATCTTGCTGCTGCTGCTGCTAAGCTGCTTCAGTCATGTCCGACTCTGTGCGACCCCATAGACGGCAGCCCACCAGGCTCCCCCATCCCTGGGATTCTCCAGGCAAGAACACTGGAGTGGGTTGCCATTTCCTTCTCCAATGCATGAAAGTGAAGAGTGAAAGTGAAGTTGCTCAGTCCTGTCGACCCTCAGCGACCCCATGGACTGCAGCCTTCCAGGCTCTTCAGTGGGATTTTCCAGGCAGGAGTACTGGAGTGGGGTGCCATTGCCTTCTCCGAACCAAATCTTAGTAATCTATTTAATGTTTACTGAGCCTTACTAGTTTACCTACTACTAATATAAACCCATTAAAATTATATCTTTAGGGCAACTGAGAACCAGCTGGGTTGCTAATGATCTCAAGGGGGAAGTCAAACACAGAGGGACCACAAATTTTTCCTATCTTAACAATATTCGTCTAAGGCTCTGAAGCCAGAGCTACTTAGCTTTTGAGGAGAGAATGTTATGATCTGCTTCATCAGATTTTTGCCTAATAGTTATGTCAGGGTTTACCCAAGGGAATTGGAAAAGCTCTAATTATTTAATTATATTTAGTTTTCATATATGTATGCTAGAAACATAATGCAAGTATTTCCTGTATTCTTAAGCACTACTCATATTTACTTTGAATGTTAATAACAGTCACCAAGAAGGTATACACAAAAAATATGTTAAGGCATAACAACGATTGACAAGCATGTTAAATTTTTCATATTTATTAGTGATCCAGAAATCTCCTCTCCACTGATTGTGAGTTTCATAGCTGGATATACATCGTAGGCTATTTCATGCCTATGTGTGCTTAGTCACAGAGTCATATCCGACTCTGCAACCCCGTGGATTGTAGCCCTCCAGGCTCCTCTGTCCATGGGATTCTCCAGGCAAGAATGCTGGAGTGGGTTGCCATGCCTTCCTCCAGCAGTTCTTCCCAACCCAGGGATCGAACCCAGGTCTCCCACATTACAGGTAGATTTTTTACCATCTGAGCCACCAGGGAAGCCCATTTCATGCCTAGAAATACATTTTAGGCTATTCATTTAAATATTAAATAATAAAATATTTAGTTTTAAAAAATCGGTTTTACAATCACTCTCTGCCTTGGAACAATCTTGGCAAATAGAATACTAGCTAAGCATCATTTTAGACCATCATTATAAAAGCTTATTATACGTAAGGAATTGCATTTCCTTTTGACTTTATGGCTCACAATATTAATAGATGCCTTCAATAATATCATTATTTAAAAATCACGTGTTTCTGAAGTGTTTCCAGATCAGATACATAAATGTATAAGAGTGGCACAGATGAACGTCCTATTGCAGATTAATAAACTTGCTTTTCTGTAGTTCATAAAAGGTCATTTAACCTTGTCTTGTTATAAATTCAGATATTAATGTTATGAGAGATGATTCTGTAACTAAGCAGTAAGTCAACGTACCTAGATTATTGGAACCATACATCTTGGCAGTCACTACCCTAGTTCTTCTGCTTTTGTGAAAGATGAATGGAGCTTTGCCTCGTTTTCAGATCATCTGGCCTAATAAATAATGNTATTAATGTTATGAGAGATGATTCTGTAACTAAGCAGTAAGTCAACGTACCTAGATTATTGGAACCATACATCTTGGCAGTCACTACCCTAGTTCTTCTGCTTTTGTGAAAGATGAATGGAGCTTTGCCTCGTTTTCAGATCATCTGGCCTAATAAATAATGATATTTCTTCAGGCAAATGAATGATAACACAGACTTGACGGAGGATAGCTCTCCATGTGTTGCTAACTTTCATCAGTGGAATACCTTTATTGCTGTTGTTCAGTCACCAAGTCGTGTCTGACTCTTTGCACCCCCATGACATGCAGCACTCCAGGCTCCTTTGTCCTTCACTGTCTCCGGAATTTGCTCAAACTCAAGTCCCTTTAGTTAGTGATTCCATCCAACCATTTCATCCTCAGTCACTGCCTTCTCCTTTGACCTTTACTCTTTAGCTGCATCAGGGTCTTTTCCAATGGAATACCTTAATTCGCTACATTAAAATAATTTCTCAAATGTTTAAAGCTCTAAGTTAACTATAATTCATTATTTTAGCATTAAATAAGCAATATGTCAGGCTGGGTTTTGGGGGAAGAAAAACTCATGATGAACCCATAAAATAAGGCTTTTTAAAAACTATTTTACTACATAGAAATCTCTGTTCTTTTAACTTCAGCTTAGAGGGACCGTGCTCTGAAGGAATAGGAAGACAATTTACTGACTGCGCCTTTTTTTAACCTAATATTTCTACATAAGAAATGAAAGCAAACAGAGAGTTACTTAGATAAATAAATTAGAAAAAACCTTCAGTTGATAAGAATCAGACGAGACTCAAAGAAATTTTAAAAGACATTAATGTGATTAAACCTTCTTATGATTGATCATACTTTGATATCAAGTTACTTTTAATAATGGAAAGCAATCTGAATATTCTAAAATTCAATAATCAGCATATTCATAGCTTTTAATTCAGGGAGTTTTCTAATAAGTCCTAATTATAATGATTAAATTCATTCAAACTTAGTGTAAGTTAGCATAGACACTAGAAAGGAAAAAGGGAAGTGAAAATTTTGAATGGGTTCTTCTGCATTATACTAGTACATTCAAGTCAATAAAACTTCTTTGTTGAATATCACACCTTAAAACAGTATTAGTTTTTCTGTGAAAAGCAACTGGAGGGGTTTATAGCAATGTTTTTGAGACCAAGCAGAACAGTTAGCTCTTCTCTCTTTAATGTCTACAGTCACAGAGATCTCATCTACCAGCTATACAAAGACTATTGGTCACAAGAGACAGAGGATAGGAGTCAACAGCGAAGTTGTATATGTTTCCTCCTACAAAGAATCACTCAGCTTCATAGAACCAGTAAATAGTATCAGTCCAGTAGCATACCAATAACTTCACTGATACATTTTACTTGATACCTTGACCAAGATTATAATCATGTCATTTAGTGACTTCATTTGAAGAAGCCATATGAATTCCTTAAAAAATAAATATCTGATTCTTTTATAACAAATATCATCTCCTCTGAAAGTTACAAGGATAATGGTTTCAATAATAATTCTTATTTATAGACCTTTTCAAACTCGACCAATTCACCTTCATGGTTGGAATGAATATACATGGACATCAGAAGTACAAAGAAAATTTACTTCCTCAACTTAGTCATTACTCTGAATAGTAAGTAGGAGAATTTAGCAATAAAATATGCTCCCTATCAAGTCAGGAAAACAGCTTCTCGGTGTGTCCAGAAAAATCCTCTAACATATTCGCTGTCAATGCTAATATTTTCATTAAGAATTTTATGATTAAGTGTTCTTTTTAGTTTAGGTTTTTTAAATGTTCACAAATGTACTCTTCTTGCCCACACAGGACAAAGTTTTCTAAGCAGTTTATGGCTTCATGACACCAAAACTGTGTGTCACGTTTTTAAAAGATCAGCAGACATTAAGGAAAAGAGTGATAAATCATTAGGCTTACAGCCTGCATAGCAAATACAAACTAGCAATAATTTTTAGAGCTATGCTTCAGAAAATAGCACTGACCATGCTCTATGTCATTTATTGGTAAGTCAAAGTCTAAACAAACTTAATTCCACTAAATTTATAGAAAACATTTATGGCCAACAGCTTCCGTTTTTTATCAGCCACAAACAAGCAGAATACGTTTAATTTCATATAAAGTATCACCATTTTTTTAACAAAAGAATATGGTCTTATTTGTCTTCATAGCCCGAATTCACTTCCAAGCAATCATTTCTAACACTCGCCTCTATATTAACTTCACACATTTTATTACATTTCAGAGGGAAATAATTAAATATTTGAGATGGCGCAAGCCTAGTGTATTTTCGAAGTTCCTTGGAGAAAAAGTCTGAGGTTGAAAGTTGGAAGTCCGTTTCCAGGGAGGTGTCTGAAGGAAGCAGAAAAGCACAAAGCAATATGCCTTCAGTTTTCTCCTGATGTTCATCTGCAATTATAGCTAATCAATGTTGAGGACATGACTAAGCAATCCAGTGCCATATGCTTTTAATTGGTAAACTATCTTCCAAAAATAACATCTTCGGGCTTCACAACACCCTAGTCATAGAGCCAGTAAAGAATGAATGTCTTTACTGTGCAGGAGGACCTCTATGAATAATGAATAGGGCTCTATTTTTCCTGGGTAACAAACATGTACGGACTGGTGTGTTCTGGGTAATGAACAGCATTGTGAGTGGGCATAACACAGAAGGGCATCCCATCTACTCTGACTTCTACCTTAATTTCAGTAGATAACTGATTTTAAAACCCCCTAGAGGGTCAAACAATCATATTCTAAACTTGTAATATGCTGCCTGGCTTCTAAGTTGCTTTTATAAGTTCTAAATGATGATTTATTACAAAAATTGAAGAGATGACAAGTCATGTTACAGTCTCAAAGGGGCAAGACTGGATTCCACAAATTTGAGAGGAAAAGAAAAGAACATTTGAACATGATATTTAAGAAACTTGAATTTTATTTTACAATCATATACAATCATACCTGTGTGTTTGTTTACAATCAAACACACAGGTAAATCATGATTCTCCTTAGACACATGAAAAGTTGTGCTGTGCGAAAGTGTAATCAAATCTGGGTATTTGTACAAGAGATATTTCAAAAAATAACTAATGAGAAGTAAGATCTAAGATTGGAAAATGATAATGACCTTGCAATGTGTTTAAAACTATTTGGCTTTTCCTTTAGCAAGATCATGAAAGAGCTTAATGTATTTTGTAAATTACTTCCATAATGATTTCACTTACAAAGAATATAATTTGGTAGTCTATTTTCATAATGAATGAGAGCTTAATGAATCACACATACTTCCCCATTCAACAGAAATATGGGCATCGCAGCACTGAGTTGAAATATTCATTATAAGAAGTCTTCGGACATTCTAAAGTTCTCTTTTTTCTTTCCTGCTTTTTGGGTAGAGCATGTTTCTGTTCAAGTTGACTTAAAGGATTACTTAACCATCATGCAAAATTATTGTTCATTTTAACTGGTTACAGTGCAAATGGAAATTTTTATATTTGTGTAATGGTTATGAATTTTCACAGGCCACAAACTCAGGTGTAAGGAATGGAACTTCCTTTATTTCCCTTTAATAGAACTTAATTTCTATTTTAAGTCTTCTATTCAGCAGCAGAAAATTTAATCTTGCCAATTTAAGGTTTAAATCTAGTTGCATAAGAACCTTTTCAGATACAGTTCCTAGGGAGGGTTCATGTTTTTCCATGTGGAGATGGTAAGACAGTCAGGCATTGGTGAAAACAGATCATCTATTTGTTGGTCATTGTTTCGTTCTAGGATGGCATCCTCAGAGTTATAAACAGGTCTTTTCCCAGCCCCCGGCTGTATGGTCCATGCTCCATGATTGGCCACACTCTCCTAGGATCCTGCTGATCCACTGGTGTGTGCACACTACCAGAGTGACAGCTTTCCTTGTCTTAACTAATCTCTCCCCTTTTGTTGATTGCACAAGGAACGTGGTATTGCCCTCCCACACCTCCCTGCCATTCCATCACCCTACCCCTTCCTTCTTTGTGTATAGGTTTTACAGCTCCCATTCCATTGTAGGATAAGGAATATCAGACAGATTACAGATGATAGTGTCTCCAGATAGGAGAGTCAGAATACACATCTCCACTGCCAGTGGGGTCCTACCAGTCAGTCCACAGAGAGGACACAAGGCAACTCAACAATCCATTCGCTTCCTCCAGCTTCTTCTCTTCCCCACTACCCAGCATTTTCACCCTGAATGGGATGAGAAAAGAGGCTCTTGTTTCATGCGGTTTGCTTTCTTTCCAATTCATTACTTGCACACTGCACAACAGAGCTTGCTCCCTTCAGAACTTAGAATTCAGAACTCAAAAGCACCCCTTTCTCTTTCAGAACACTTTTAGCTATTGCAAACTAAAGCCATCTCTGTTGAGACTGAAATCTCTCTGTTAAGTTTGAGAAATTTCTTAGAAATTTAAAAAATTTGAAGAAAATGATAGCTTATATTTATAAAATTTTAAACAACTTTGAAAATACTTTCCATAAACTCTTCATCTACCCACTGATGCAAACACAAGTCCCAAGGAATGCATTTGAGTCAGTTCTAACTAGGTGGATGAACATACAGTCTATTATACAGAGTGAAATAAGTCAGAAAAACCAATATATATTAATGCATATATATGGAATCTAGAAAGATGGTACCAATGAACCTATTTGCAGGGCACCCATGGAGATGCAGACATGGAGTACAGACTTAGGAACAAGGGCTGGTGGGGAGGAAGGAGAGGTGAAATGAATGGAGAGAGCTGTATGGAGACATGTACACTACCACATGTAATATAGATAGCCAATGGAAATTTGTTGTAAGACTCAGAGAACTTAAACTGGGGCTCTGTAACAACCTAGAGGGGTGGGGAAGGATGCCAAGTGGGAGGGAGGTTCAAGAGGGAAGGGATATATGTACACCCATAGCTAACTCACCTTTTCTTGCCACCTCTTCTTAATATCTTCTGCTTCTGTTAGGTCTAGACCATTTCTGTCCTTTATCGAGCCCATCTTTGCATGAAATGTTCCCTTGGTATCTCTAATTTTCTTGAAGAGATCTCTAGTCTTTCCCATTCTGTTGTTTTCCTCTATTTCTTTGCATTGATCGCTGAGGAAGGCTTTCTTATCTCTCCTTGCTATTCTTTGGAACTCTGCATTCAGATGCTTATATCTTTCCTTTTCTCCTTTGCTTTTTGCTTCTCTTCTTTTCACAGCTATTTATAAGGCCTCCCCAGACAGCCATTTTGCTTTTTTGCATTTCTTTTCC
>SJYA01001725.1:337090-347977 GCA_006410615.1 Neotragus moschatus
AGAGTTGACTCATTGGAAAAGACTCTGATGCTGGGAAGGATTGGGGGCAGGAGGAGAAGGGGACGACAGAGGATGAGCTGGCTGGATGGCATCACCAACTCGATGGACATGAGTTTGAGTGAACTCTGGGAGTTGGTGATGAACAGGGAGGCCTGGCGTGCTGCAATTAATTCGTGGGATCGCAAAGAGTCGGACACGACTGAGCGACTGAACTGAACTGATAGCTAATTCATGTTGATGGATGGCAGAAATCAATTTTGTAAAGCAATTATCCTTCAATGAAAAATAAATTTTTGTTTAAAACCCCAGAAATCCCAGAGGCAATAACTGAGTGCATCACGCCATGACCATTACCAAAGCCAGGTCCCAGTATTTAAGCAGCTCAAAGTCAAGCCTATCAGGGGCCTTCAAGATACTCTGGTGAGAAAAGTAGAGCTAGGTAAGAAAATCATGTGGCACATTTCCCTACCGGAGATTCAAGCAGTGTTCCTCTTGTACTTTTCTTCCCTAAGGATATGTGCACCATAGTCTGATCATGNCATGACCATTACCAAAGCCAGGTCCCAGTATTTAAGCAGCTCAAAGTCAAGCCTATCAGGGGCCTTCAAGATACTCTGGTGAGAAAAGTAGAGCTAGGTAAGAAAATCATGTGGCACATTTCCCTACCGGAGATTCAAGCAGTGTTCCTCTTGTACTTTTCTTCCCTAAGGATATGTGCACCATAGTCTGATCATGTAAGAAATGTAAATTGCTCTGAGTCACTAAAAGTAGCTTCTTTCCATCTCTACCTCCCAGCTTCTGGGCCGTGGAGTGCCCAAGAAGGTACTTAGGGAACTGCTTTCAGGAAATAGAGAGGAATTAAATCAGCTATTTGAATATGTGAGTTTCTAAAACACAAAACAGCAGTCCTGGGGACAGTGTTGGCACACACATGTGCTTTGTTGGCCTTTAAATAATTTGAAAGAGCGCCAATAATTAATATTATGAAAGAAATTTAAAATGTGTGCTTTTCGTGGAAATTCCAAACACCTGGCAGAAAGGGGCCCCCATTTGGCTGGAGCCACAAGGAAGTTAAACAGCCTCTCTTGGTCAATGTCTGCATTCAAGCTCAGCCACCCTCCCACTCCCCTTTCTGTCCTCACTGGTCTACTTCACACATTGACTTTTCCTGCTGCCCTTTCTTCTTCTGAGGTTGTGACCTTCTGGTGATCCCAGAAAGGAGACCCCAGAAAGTTGAAAGAAAGGGAGTGAGTAGAATACAGGGAGGTGTGAAGTGAATCGAGACTGAATCACAGAAGACCCAGAACACCTGCCACTTCTGCCTTAAGCCCAGAGCACAAGGGGCCTTCACCCTTGTGAGTTTCTCCTGCATCTCAGCTCAGTTCCTGGCCAGCCTTGTCCCTGGCCCCTCCCAGGAAGACCCCTGCTCCCAGCACTCCCCATACGACCTCTGCCTGGACAGCAGTTCTCAGGCTCTTGAATTGCAGTGGAGCACTAACTGCAATTAGTTAACTAACTGCAACTGAGATTCTCAGGGCTCTTAGAAGGGAACATGTATATATATGAAATCTAGAAAAAATGGTACTGATGAACCTATTTGCAGGGCAGGAATAGAGACGCAGATGTAGAGAAAGGACTTGTGGACACAGGGAGGGAAGGAGACAGTGGGATGAATTGAGAAAGTAGCATTGATATATATATTTAATGGTATACATGGTAGTGTATTTATATATATATCAGTTCAGTTCAGTCGCTCAGTTGTGTCCGACTCTTTGCGACCCCACCATACCAGGCTTCCCTGTCTATCACCAACTCCTGGAGTTTACTCAGACTCATGTCCATTGAGTCAGAGATGACATCCAACGATCTCATCCTCTGTTGTCCCCTTCTCCTGCCTTCAATCTTTCCAAGCATCAGGGTCTTTTCAAATTAGTCAGTTCTTTGCATCAGGTGGCCAAAGTATTGGAGTTTCAGCTTCAACATCAGTCCTTCCAATGTACATTCAGGGCTGATTTCCTTTAGGATGGACTGGTTGGATCTCCTTGCAGTTCAAGAAACTCTCAAGAATCTTCTCCAACACCACAGTTCAAAAGCATCAATTCTTCTGTGCTCAGCTTTCTTTATAATCCAATTCTCACATCTATACATGACTACTGCAAAAACCATAGCCTTGGCTAGACAGACCTTTGTTGGCAAAGTAATGTTTCTGCTTTTTAATATCCTGTCTAGGTTGGTCATAACTTTTCTTCCAAGGAGCAAGCATCTTTTATTTCATGCCTGCAGTCACCAACTGCAGTGACTTTGGACCCCCAAAAAATAAAGTCTGCCACTGTTTCCACTGTTTCCCCAACTATTTGCCATGAAGTGATGGGACTGGATGCCATGATCTTTGTTTTCTGGTAGTTTTACCTTCATTTATTTATTTGTTTATTTACATTTATTTATGTAGTCATACAAATAAATATTTGTATTTATATAAACATGTTTTATATAAAGTTCATTTATATATAAATATACTATCATGTGTAAAATACATAGCTAATGGGGAGCTGCTGTATAACACAGGGAGCTCAGCTGTGTTGCGATGCTCTGTGATGACCTAGAGAGCTGGGATGTAGCAGGGAGGGAGGCTCAGGAGAGAGGGGATATATGCATTTATGTAGCTGATTCACTTTCTGCTCTTGTACAGCAGAAACTCATACAACATTGTAAAGCAATTATCCTCCAATTAAAAATAAATTTAAAAAATAATTTGAAAATAATAATAATTAAAAAAACCGAAGGGAACAAGTGGAGGACAAATCTCCGGTAAATGTAATTGGCTGTCATAACCTCAGAATGTTCCTACAGGTGCAGGTTCTTACACAACTAGAAGCACCTGGTCAACTCCATGTCTGTGTGCCCTCGGGCATATGTGCACACGTGGACAAGCAGGAGAGTGTGGGTGTGAGTTGGGCAAGCACCCCAAATAGGAAAAAGGGGCAGGCGGGCCAATGTGTGTCCATGTCCCGTCTTGGGTCACCCTACCCAAAGGGATATGCCAGCCCTGGTCATCCCAGGGATTACAGGGAAACCTCAAAAATCTTTTTAAAGACACATCAAAACCCAGGGCCCCTCCTGTGGTTTGGGAAGGTGAACAGCAAGGGTCTCTGCTTGCCCACGTTTCAGACAATTCTGTCTCTGACCTTCGTCCTTTAGGTCCAGGAAATGTCATGGTAGTCTTCCTCAGTCTATCACCAACTCCACAATTTCTTACTGCTTTGATTCTTCTATATCGGCTATCTATTCAACCATTTATCCAAAAATATTATTGAATGTCTACATCACATATTGTGCTAGAAATGTGTTATGAGATCGTGAAAACACAGGCTGTGTCTCTGTCCTCAGGAGCCTCCCATCTAGTGCCCTGCTGAGAACTTTTAGAACTTAAATGTTTTCTTAAAAAAACAATTGAATAAGGAGTAAAAGTGGAATAGTAGAAGACCTCAAGAAGAATAAACAAGTACAGAGATCAATGCCTTCATTTTTAAAATTTCATGCATACTTAAAAATTTAGGTCTTACTGTTATTTCTTGAAGGAATACCACTTCAATCTAATTAATTTGTGTAAAACATTTAATATAAATATATGCCATTACAGTTTATGTCACATAGATTGGCAATTGGCAATCAGGGGCTGGTCACACTTAAAAGGTGACTTTGGTATACTTTATTAGAAGGACTAGTGGCTCAAAAAACCCAGANAACTGCAGTGACTTTGGACCCCCAAAAAATAAAGTCTGCCACTGTTTCCACTGTTTCCCCAACTATTTGCCATGAAGTGATGGGACTGGATGCCATGATCTTTGTTTTCTGGTAGTTTTACCTTCATTTATTTATTTGTTTATTTACATTTATTTATGTAGTCATACAAATAAATATTTGTATTTATATAAACATGTTTTATATAAAGTTCATTTATATATAAATATACTATCATGTGTAAAGTACATAGCTAATGGGGAGCTGCTGTATAACACAGGGAGCTCAGCTGTGTTGCGATGCTCTGTGATGACCTAGAGAGCTGGGATGTAGCAGGGAGGGAGGCTCAGGAGAGAGGGGATATATGCATTTATGTAGCTGATTCACTTTCTGCTCTTGTACAGCAGAAACTCATACAACATTGTAAAGCAATTATCCTCCAATTAAAAATAAATTTAAAAAATAATTTGAAAATAATAATAATTTAAAAAACCGAAGGGAACAAATGGAGGACAAATCTCCGGTAAATGTAATTGGCTGTCATAACCTCAGAATGATCCTACAGGTGCAGGTTCTTACACAACTAGAAGCACCTGGTCAACTCCATGTCTGTGTGCCCTCGGGCATATGTGCACACGTGGACAAGCAGGAGAGTGTGGGTGTGAGTTGGGCAAGCACCCCAAATAGGAAAAAGGGGCAGGCGGGCCAATGTGTGTCCATGTCCCGTCTTGGGTCACCCTACCCAAAGGGATATGCCAGCCCTGGTCATCCCAGGGATTACAGGGAAACCTCAAAAATCTTTTTAAAGACACATCAAAACCCAGGGCCCCTCCTGTGGTTTGGGAAGGTGAACAGCAAGGGTCTCTGCTTGCCCACGTTTCAGACAATTCTGTCTCTGACCTTCGTCCTTTAGGTCCAGGAAATGTCATGGTAGTCTTCCTCAGTCTATCACCAACTCCACAATTTCTTACTGCTTTGATTCTTCTATATCGGCTATCTATTCAACCATTTATCCAAAAATATTATTGAATGTCTACATCACATATTGTGCTAGAAATGTGTTATGAGATCGTGAAAACACAGGCTGTGTCTCTGTCCTCAGGAGCCTCCCATCTAGTGCCCTGCTGAGAACTTTTAGAACTTAAATGTTTTCTTAAAAAAACAATTGAATAAGGAGTAAAAGTGGAATAGTAGAAGACCTCAAGAAGAATAAACAAGTACAGAGATCAATGCCTTCATTTTTAAAATTTCATGCATACTTAAAAATTTAGGTCTTACTGTTATTTCTTGAAGGAATACCACTTCAATCTAATTAATTTGTGTAAAACATTTAATATAAATATATGCCATTACAGTTTATGTCACATAGATTGGCAATTGGCAATCAGGGGCTGGTCACACTTAAAAGGTGACTTTGGTATACTTTATTAGAAGGACTAATGGCTCAAAAAACCCAGAGCTTTTGGGTTTGCTTGTTAAATTTGATTATTCCAGCCCATAAAAAAAGGTCTTAACTACAATTGGCCCTCAGTTAGGACTTGAGAAACTAGTATACCTGAGAATACTTAAAATGATCAGCTTAATGTGTTTAGCTTGACCTCCTTAACACTCACCATCTGCTTCATGTACTCACAAACTCGACCGAGAACTAAGGTAATTTTGAACCTTTTGAATTTCTTTCGGTATGTTTTGGAGAAAATTTTAATATCTAAAAACAGCAGTAGAGTTTAGTACTTTAACTGGCACGACAGAAGAAACACTCATGTTTTGACTGTGTGTGTGTGTGTGTGTGTGTGTGTGTGTGTGTGTGTGTGTGTGTGTGCTCAGTCATGTGACTCTTTCCTACCCTATGGACTGTAGCCCACCAGGCTCCTCTATCCGTGGAATTTTCCAGGCAAGAATACTGGAGTGAGTTGCCATTTCCTCCTCCAGGAGATCTTCCTGGCCCAGGGATCAAACCCGTGTCTCCTGCATCTCCTACATTTGCAGGCAGATTCTTTACCATTCAGCCAGCTGGGAAGCCCAGTGTCTTGACTACTGCTTTGCAAAATAATCTAAGATCATCTGTTTCCTGCACTTTAAAGTATGATATTAATTTTGATTCAAAATCAATGAAATTATCATAACCTTTTAGAAAATGAAATCTAAATTAGAATAATAACTAATTTTAGATTTTCAGAAGAGTGTTAAGGGTCAGAAGGAGAGCCTTAATTTTGCAAATGAATTGTGCACACTATTAGAATTAAAATTCAAAGTATACGGTAAGTTTGTTGGCAAGGATATGCACAGTCCCCAGACTTCCAGGTGCCTTGCATTGATCTCTCTTCAAACCAATTAAACCCCATCTCAACTCTACCATTAGCATCAGGCAAACACAGACGTTGCAATCAATCAGGACATCATTCCTTAATTCTCCACTAGGTGAACTAATCAGCAGTTCATTCCTTCCCCAAGTCTTGCACCAAGATTAGTTTTATCTATCCTAAGTATGAAGATTTAAACATAATAGAGATATGCTTCTTTCTTTCCAAGAGCTTATGGTCTAGTTTTCATAGAAAGAAGGAGGGATGGCAGATAATATTTATTGAGTAACTAAAATTATCCTGATACTTAAATACCCCATAAAGTAAACATAAATCAAAATTGGAATTGCTCTTACCACCACACCATGTTGCAAGAATCAATTCATATTTTCAATATCAAAAATGGTATCTTCATTCTAGAAATCCTTTTATCTTTTGCCTATTTTATCTTTTTGACTATTTATGTTTAGAATCATTGTAGAAGTCTAAGGATTCAGAAGCTTGGCCTCTGCTGTGGTAAATTTACATGTTCAGAAAGATAACTAACACAATTTATATATGTATCATATATAGATATATATATAATGTATAAAGTGTTTTGATTTCTTGTTCTTATTTAGTTTTCATGGTAAATACATCCTGTAGGCCTGACAATTCTGCATCTTAAACTAATTACACAAAAGCTTGACATTGTACAAGTGTATCAATCTGTTAATACCACCATTACAAGTATTTGGAAAAGAAATTATCCATATCTTTGGAAAATTATAAGAAGTATCAATAACAAGAAACATATGTGACTGAATGCTGTTATTATAATCATTATACATTAACTTTTATGTCTTATTATAGCTGTTTTGACTACCATTTATTTTTCCCCATAGTTTAGCCACATCAGTGACATAGCAAACTATACAACAGTGGGAGTTAATACTATTCAAAATAAAATGTTCATAGTTAAATTATTTGATTCCTGCTGGAACATTAAATCAGGGCTGGCAAATAGCTTTTCTATTATGTGCTAACTCAAAGTGATTTGAAGAGGACTCTGAGGTCGTTGCCAGCCTTAGAGGAGAAGTGTGTCGTGAGATTAGTAATGTCTGTCATGGAAAAGGTTAGGTGAGCAGTGGAATTCTCACTACATATTTGCCCTCTGTGATATAGATTGCTAGTTAAATAACCTCACAAATTTTTCTTTCTAATGTAAAGTCAGTTTATCTATTAATACAGAACAAACTGGTTAATACGTCTCACTGCCAGTTGCCAAAATCAAAATTCATTTTCTTATCACAAAGAGAATCTGTGTGATGGGAGAGTTCAATGATAAAAATTATTTTAATAAAATGTGCTCTATATTTCAAAGTCACAGACTAAATTCCTGATTGAAGATCTAAGAAATAAAGAGTAGCAATAACTCTACATTTTCACCATGTTCTCCTTGTCTTTTTTTATCAGACTTAGCTAAAATCAGGGAGGAGGAAACTGTTCATATTTTAAGAATCAGCAGTATCATAAACCATTTCTCCTGACTTAACATCTTTATAATAAAATATCTACTATAATAAATTCATTGCTAGGCTGTGTTTTTATTACTATAATCTCCCCCATGAGTTCTCAGTTAAAAATATTCTGGGGGAGGCAGAAAAATGTCATTTGTGTCAGAGCATAATTCTCTACCTGCTGAAAAAAAGGCATACAGTTGTGATAGTTGCCTCTTATTTTTTTAAAGATTGATATATAAGCTTACATATTTATGACAAATTAAAGAAATAGATGGGAGTATATTATACTATCAAGCTATTGTTACCAAAGTAACCAACATAAATTGTGAAGTTTCTAATATGCATCCCAAGCTTCTATAAGAAAAAAAAGCCCAAATTTCTAAAACAAAGATTTTAAAAAGAAGAAAAATGATACTGAATTCATAATCTTACTATATATTCATGAAAGACTGTCATATCTTTCTTTCTTGTTATGAGTAAGACTGGATTGATTCAATTCTGGAATCTGTTAATTTGTATTGTGCTACTTTTAAAATTTGGGTATATGTATTCTTGGTATAAAATAATTTTTGCTATATAACTATGCTAATTGTGTCTAAACTACTCCAGGCTATAGTGAGGCCCTTTTGGAAATTATCTAATGGCAGCTTCTCACATAAGCATTTAAATCAGACACAAGTCTTCTGGTGCATATATTCATACCCAAATTTGACTTCCTAAATTTAAATCTGTGATACTATTGGCTAAGACAATAACCCAAGATGAAAAAAAGCTATCTCAACTCTGAGTTTAAAGAAGCAAGTAACCAAGGGTAAAAATTACTTACTCCTTTTATTCAAAAGATTCTCAGATCGTGTTTCTGAAAGCACTCTTTTGTTGACATTTCTTTTCCATCCCCACCAACACGGCATCATTCTAGAACTTCACTTTTTTCCTTGATTCCATTGGATCCTAACTTCACATCACTCTTTATAGCAACAGCAGAATCATCTTTGAGGGACAAATACCCAACAACTATAACATTATTTACTACTTTAAAAAAGTGGTATCAATGTTGCTTCAAAATCTGGCTTCATTGACCCTCTCCAGGGTTCTTTTGTCTTTACAGAAACCTCACATTTCAACTATACTGGACTTCCAATGTTCCTGGATGCTTGGCACCCTTTCATGACACTATGTTTTATTCAGCTTTATCTTCTTAGCATTTCCTTAGCATTTTAATGAATTTTCATCACCTGTCTTTGCTACCTTTTCTTTCATGATTCAATACTTTGCCTTCTCTTTTTCTCTGTTAGGAAAAACTGTGAAAGATTTGAAAATGAGCAACAGAAGATTCCTGGGTAAATTTTCAAGGTAATGCTGGCATTTTCTAGCTGACTTTTTGGAGATGTCTCATAGCAGGGCAACTTGGAGGGTCTGCTAAATTATCTGATAAATGTAAACTGTAGAAACATTTACAGTAATGCAAATAATTATTGTCCATAGAAATACAAATAAACTTTGTTCAGTAGAGATACAATTGATTTCTCCCTTATAGAATAGATGATTTCAAACGTTACTTTATATTGTTCTACAGGGTATTAAGCTTTTTTTTTGCCTATTAGGAATTTAATTTCAGCTTTGTTGATGAGAGATAAATTTGGATTCTCTTTCAAACCAGTTTCCAAAATCTTCCTAATTCTGTTGTTAATAAACTAAATAGAACATTTTCTATCTGTATGAGAGTCACAGGTGTACATTTTTTAAAACTCTATTTGAACCATTTTGAAGGGCCCACAGACACATGCAATGGATTCATGTGACAAGGCTAGGTTGTGGGAGAAGTGTATCTCATGGACTATTTAGTTCCTATACATAACTTCCATGGTTCCCAGGGGACATTACAAGTGGAGATAAAATTTAAAATTTGCTGACACTCTTTCATTATGTTGTGTATTTGGGGAGGGGGAGTATGTGCCTATGTATACTAGTATAATAATTTATTCCTTATTGATGATGATAATAATTAGAAAATTGATTTTATGGTGATTTTCTAATACTCTCTCTGACAGATAATGGAAATATATTCTCTGACCAATGAGAAAAGACAAAGAATCTGGTGTGAAAGTCTCTGGTTGCATTTATTTGTTTGCCTGTTTTTGTGCTCAAATCGATTAAGAAATTATTGGTGACTGATAATGAGAACAATTCTTAAAATCTGGATCAATGAATGAGTTTTTGTGTTGCTGTATTTACTTTGGACCTTTGCCAAAAACTGTGAAACTGAAGCTGTGTGCTCTGTATTGTCCAGTCTGTGTGCCTCCAATGGAGAAAGGGCTTGACTTCTCTATATGACTATGCAATACTTCCCAATTTCTGGATGGTTTTTAGAAATTAGACTGTGATGTCTCAAACTAAAAGAGCTTTCTTTGGTTGGCTGTCTAGCTGATATGCCGGGCTTATGGAATCAGGGCTGTGCCTTTGTGTGCCCTTTAGGAAGCTATTTTACAAATCTTTAAGTGGTTGAAAACTGATAGTAATACAAATTGTTCTTGTTCATCAAAACATAAATGTGTTTTCCCACTAAAGATACAACTGATATTTGCCCAATAGAAAGTTATATTTGCTATGCTGTGCTAAATTGCTTCAGTCATGTCTGAATCTTTGCAGTCCCACAGACTGTAGCCTGCCAGGCTCCTCTGTCCATGGGATTATCCAGGCAAGAATACTGAGCGGGTTGCTACGCCCTTCTCCAGGGGATCTTCCTGACCCAGGTATTGAACTCACATCTCCTGCATTGGCAGGGGAGTTCTTTACCACTAGTGCTACCTGGGAAGTCCAGAAAGTTATATGTCAAAGATTATGTTTTATGCCTCTAGCTTTGCTTCTGTGAACAGTCATTCCAACATTCTTGAATGTCTACATATCTACCTACATTAACATCAACATCAAATTCTCCTTTTGTTCTTCAAATTGTCCTTTTCACCTGCTTTAACATCTTACAGGCACTCATTAATTAATGAACTAAATAAAATCCTTGGTATCTGTTCATTTTATATTTGAATAAAGTAATGGTTTCAAATTTTAAAAAATTACCTTTTGCACTTTGTTCATACTTACACATTAAAGAATATATATTTATATTTACAGGTACTATATATTCACAGGAACTAACCAAATATCCATTTTATAATAGGTGATAAAAGAATTTCATGGGAAATAGATGGGGAAACAGGGGAAACAGTGTCAGACTTTATTTTTCTGGGCTCCAAAATCACTGCAGATGGTTACTGCAGCCATGAAATTAAAAGACGCTTACTCCTTGGAAGGAAAGTTATGACCAACCTAGATAGCATATTGAA